>CM036760.1:65862503-66030587 GCA_020796225.1 Arion vulgaris
AGTCAACAGAAGGGTGGCGGGGAAGGGGGTGGGGGGAGTGTTGGGATTTGAATAACTTGCGAAAAGGGGGAGGGTAAGGGGTGTTCTGGGAGAATTAGAGATTGATAGGCGGTAAATTCTTGATCCAACAATTTAATTGCTATTAGAAATGAATTCATGTGATGTTGTAGCTGATCTTCATCTTCATAGATTAAACTTTGGCCGTACGCAAACAGAAACAGAATTCGGAAATAGAAAGTATTAACTAAAAAAGCCACATGCGTACACACTTTATATTTCCGTTTACCCTTACTGCCTATCTTGTTGTTGCTGACTAGACAAGTAGTCAGTTTCATTTGCAATCCTCTTTTATATTGTATTAATATTTCAATCAGCTGTTCTATAGTATTTTGGTGGGTGACGTGAGTCAGACATGTAAGTGTCAATGATGTGAGTCGACATGAAAATGCAATGATGTGAGTCAGACATGTAAGAAGTTCAATGATGGAGTCAGACATGTAAGAAGTTCAATGATGGAGTCAGACATGTAAGAAGTGTCAATGATGTGAGTCAGACATGTAAGAAGTGTCAATGATAGGAGTCAGACATGTAAGAAGTGTCAATGATAGGAGTCAGACATGTAAGAAGTGTCAATGATAGGAGTCAGACATGTAAGAGTGTCAATGATAGGAGTCAGACATGTAGAAGTTCAATGATAGGAGTCAGGATTGTGAGAAGCTACCGTGACGTGAGTCAGTATTGTAAGAATGTACTATGACGGGAGTCAGTACTGTAAGAGTGTAAAATGACGGGAGTCAGTACTATTATAATGTAAATGACGGGAGTCAGTACTATTATAATGTAAAGTATGGAGTCAATACTGTTAGAAAATCTAGAATGACGTGAAAGATTCAAGAAGATTAGAAAACTTGCTAAAACAGCAGACATATTTCAGAAAAAACTAGATTACAAAATGTCATCTTCTCGTTCGCCAATATAACAGCTTGTCCATTAAAAAAACAAAATTTCTATATCCGTCGTCATCGTTTCCGACATAATATCCGGTGAAAATAATTCACATAAATTTCTATTTTCCGTCCAGTTTGCAATATTTCAATTTTCTCTGCTAACCTCACATAGTTTTTTTGACATACCACAGATGACTTTTCGTATCGAATACGACTATTTCCGAACACACATTATATTGGAATCAGTTCGGAAATATTGTATTATAGTCAAATGTTAGACTTTAGTCGACGTTTCGACGAAAAGGCCTTCATCAAACAAAGGATAGAACAGAAACGAAGAAATGAAACACTAAGTCTAAACTAAATGACAAAACGATAAACATTTGAAGCTTCTTCGTCTGCTTCTTCTTCTTGAAACGCTTCATATCGATCACTTGTTAAACCACTCTGTGTGATTTGTATGTGATCTGAGCCTAAGAGCGATTGTACGTTGTGCCAGTTATGTGCCTACAAGTATGTCAGCACATCCCATTTCTGCAACGCTTTTTATTTACTAGGGTAACTTCCATTGGCCCTAACTCAGTTGTCTCTTACAATATGCCTTGAATCTGGCATTGCTATTATTATTTGCTCTGCTTGCTCACCCCAGCAACACACGGGTGTCCTTGCAGCAAAATTGCAAATAATATCAATATAAGAGAGGGCTGCAGTAAAACTATGTAGCAATGGGGAAACACGTTAAAAAATGTACTGAAGTTTAATAAAGTACAAAAACAGTGTGCAGCGACGTTTCGACCAAAATGCCTTTATCAAGCAAACTACAGTACTTTAGTTTTACGTGTTTCGCCATATATTTTAGACCAGAGACTATCAAGAGCGCCGAAAGTGAAGTCGATAACACGCTTCACAAGTAACCAGTGCCGTGCTAATTCCGGGTTTCGAGTCTAACTTGGACCAACAAAATGTCGGTGTTGACACGTTTGAATTACATGTTTCCCCTTCCTTACTTGGGGATCTTAGGTAGGTAGGCAGAGGCAATTATCAACTATGAACAAATCAAATACAATTAAAATATTAACTATACCAACACATAAAGAAGGTATGAACTTATCAAAGAAATATGAAGCAACGCTGAGAAAACCGTAGGGAATCTACAGCACAGAAAGCCTAGAAATACACGAATAAGAGATTTGGAGACAGAGATTAACGATACAAGGAAGTACTGGAACGAAATACAAGAATAACTAAAGATAGGAAAACTAGACATGAGTTGGTTAAGGACATATGCCTAAACGGGTTTAACAAGCACACGAGAGAGAGAGAGACATATGCCCTAAATGGGGTTTAACAAGCACAAGAGAGAGAGAGACATATGCCTAAACGGGTTTAACAAGCACAAGAGAGAGAGAGACATATGCCTAAACGGGTTTAACAAGCACAAGAGAGAGAGAGACATATGCCTAAACAGGATTTAACAAGCACAAGAGGGGAGAGAGACATATGCCTAAAACGGGTTTAACAAGCACAAAGAGAGAGAGACATATGCCTAAACGGGGTTTAACAAGCACAGAGAGAGAGAAAGAGAGACAGAGAGAAAGAGAGAAAGAGAGACAGAGATGGATGGAGAAAGAAAATATACTGTTTTTCTTTCTTTCTTTTTTGAGCTGGAAAGAAGGTGGTAAAGTATTTTACTTGGATTAGTGGACGAGTTAATCAACCCCAACATACCATGAACATACGCACACATACACACGTAGGCACGCACTCAGGCAAATATGCAAACATGCACGCACGCACGTACGCAGGTAGACAGTCAAGCAGGCAGCCACGCACGCACGCGCATACCAACTCACGTCCACACATACACACATGCACGTACGCAGGCATGCGGGCAAGCAGGTAGGTACGCACGCACGTATGCAGGCAGACGGCCCACACGCACGCAGGAATATAGGCAGGCAATCAGGTTGACACGCGCGAACATACATCATGCAGGCTCTTACGCATGTAGGTAGACAAACAGGCACATACAATCAGACACGCACGTAGGCAGGTAGACAGCAGTGGCGTATCCTGATAATGGAAGATAGGTGTGCTGCTAAATAAAATGAAAATGTGCTCCTCCTATTTAACCTTTTCTCACTTTTAATTGAAAAGTCAACTATATTCAATTACGCACCGATAGTTATTGAACTGGGAACAATTATTTTTAGAAATAGTACATATTTCCACTGACATGTTTCACTTGAAGATCAGATCCATTTTTTTTCTTTTGCAGAAACTTCTCTGTGACGACATCGTCAAATATATTATTCATTCTAACATGCTCAAAAGTTCCTATTCAATAGACAAAAAGATGGCCCGTGTGTTGCTGAGACCCTCATGGAGAGCAAATCATAGTAACACTGCGATCTACAAGGCATGTCGTAATAAGCAACTGAGGTGGGGAGGGGCGGGATGGAAGCTTTACTAGTAAATAAAAGTGTTGCAGAAATCGGAAATGCTGGCCTACTTGTAGGCGCATACCTGGTACAACGTGCACTCGCTCTTAGGCTCAGGTCACATACAAATCACAAAGAGTGCTTTAACATGTGGTCGATATGGAGGATTCGAAGAAGAAGAAGATAACAAAATGCTAAGATTGGAGAGTCTATCTTGACCTTGTATAGATCTGCAACATCTGTGGATTCACTTTAATATTTGATAACAAACACTCAACAGACTCTGTGGTTGCTTGATTAATCATCATCAATTATGTCAGTTTGAACGTTTCTTTAAAACCTGAACTGACGGCATTTTCAACTAAAAACTGCAGTAAGTCATGAATATGATGTGAGGAAACCTAGAAATCTGGTCTCGTCAGAGCGGATCAGGGAGGAAACCTAGAAATCTGGTCTCGTCAGAGCGGATCAGGAGAAACCTAGAAATCTGGTCTCGTCAGAGCGGATCAGGGAGGAAACCTAGAAATCTGGTCTCGTCAGAGCGGATCAGGGAGGAAACCTAGAAATCTGGTCTCGTCAGAGCGGATCAGGGAGGAAACCTAGAAATCTGGTCTCGTCAGAGCGGATCAGGGAGGAAACCTAGAAATCTGGTCTCGTCAGAGCGGATCAGGGAGGAAACCTAGAAATCTGGTCTCGTCAGAGCGGATCAGGAGAAACCTAGAAATCTGGTCTCGTCAGAGCGGATCAGGAGAAACCTAGAAATCTGGTCTCATCAGAGCGGATCAGGGAGGAAACCTAGAAATCTGGTCTCGTCAGAGCGGATCAGGGAGGAAACCTAGAAATCTGGTCTCGTCAGAGCGGATCAGGGAGGAAACCTAGAAATCTGGTCTCGTCAGAGCGGATCAGGAGAAACCTAGAAATCTGGTCTCGTCAGAGCGGATCAGGAGAAACCTAGAAATCTGGTCTCGTCAGAGCGGATCAGGGAGGAAACCTAGAAATCTGGTCTCGTCAGAGCGGATCAGGAGAAACCTAGAAATCTGGTCTCGTCAGAGCGGATCAGGGAGGAAACCTAGAAATCTGGTCTCGTCAGAGCGGATCAGGGAGGAAACCTAGAAATCTGGTCTCGTCAGAGCGGATCAGGGAGGAAACCTAGAAATCTGGTCTCATCAGAGCGGATCAGGGAGGAAACCTAGAAATCTGGTCTCGTCAGAGCGGATCAGGAGGAAACCTACAAATCTGGTCTGGTCAGAGCGGATCAGGGAGAAACCTAGAAATCTGGTCTCGTCAGAGCGGATCAGGAGAAACCTAGAAATCTGGTCTCGTCAGAGCGGATCAGGGAGGAAACCTAGAAATCTGGTCTCGTCAGAGCGGATCAGGAGAAACCTAGAAATCTGGTCTGGTCAGAGCGGATCAGGGAGGAAACCTAGAAATCTGGTCTGGTCAGAGCGGATCAGGGAGGAAACCTAGAAATCTGGTCTCGTCAGAGCGGATCAGGGAGGAAACCTAGAAATCTGTTCTCGTCAGAGCGGATCAGGGAGGAAACCTAGAAATCTGGTCAGAGCGGATCAGGGAGGAAACCTAGAAATCTGGTCAGAGCGGATCAGGGAGGAAACCTAGAAATCTGGTCTCGTCAGAGCGGATCAGGGAGGAAACCTAGAAATCTGGTCTCGTCAGAGCGGATCAGGGAGGAAACCTAGAAATCTGGTCTCGTCAGAGCGGATCAGGGAGGAAACCTAGAAATCTGGTCTCGTCAGAGCGGATCAGGGAGGAAACCTAGAAATCTGGTCTGAGCGGATCAGATCAGGGAGGAAACTGAGGAAAGGTTGCAGTGATACGCAATAAATTGCCGTTTCAGGACAAAGACACGTATGTATGGTATCACATAAGCAAACACAAATGAATAATAAATGATAAAACTAACAAAAATTCGAGGTTTCGGTCGTAGACCTTTGTCAAATACAAACAAGGAACACTAAATAAACTAACACATAGGTCTAAATGAGAAGGATAGCTAGAGATGGATACGGCAAATACTCATCTACTCCCTAACACACCGTGCAAACACTGACAGTCTACACGAGGCGATGTCAACACATCGAATATTAGAAATGGATGGGACATGCCGCCTCCGATGTCATAAACTGACTTATCGGAGAGCTTATCCGAACAATAAAGTGCCACAAGTTCATTTTTCAATCGTACATAGTTGAACATTCTAACATAAACGTCTTTTAAACACCAAGTACTTTTATTGTTAGTGCTGGTTTTCTCAGCACGCATTCGTTATGTAAAGCCACAACGTGTCACCAATCCCTCCCTCACTCGATTCCCAAAACACCATAGTTAGCGTTAGAATCCAGAGAACAGCACGCGTTAAAACGGCAACTACTAAGCAATTTTCGGAGAACAAGAGTCGTAACTCATCCTAACTACTAACACACCGGAAGTGTGTGACATAACGCGATCATAGAGACTGGCAGTTTGCTTGGTCGCTTAAATTCGACAATAGACAGCTACTTATAGCTACTCCAGCTACTTATAGCTACTCCAGTTACTTATAGCTACTCCAGTTACTTATATCTACTCTAGTTACTTATAGCTACTCTAGTTACTTATAGCTACTCTAGTTACTTATAGCTACTCTAGTTACTTATAGCTACTCTAGTTACTTATATCTACTCTAGTTACTTATATCTACTCTAGTTACTTATATCTACTCTAGTTACTTATAGCTACTCTAGTTACTTATAGCTACTCTAGTTACTTATAGCTACTCTATAAATATTTCTGTGAATACTAAATCGAATAATTACTTTATTTTAATTTTTATACTGGTATGCTATAGATGTTCCACAACACCTAGCTAGCACTGACCTGATATAGATGTGTCACCATACCTAGCTAGCACTGGCCTGATATAGATGTGTCACCATACCTGGCTAGCACTGACCTGATATAGATGTTCCACCATACCTAGCTAGCACTGGCCTGATATAGATGTGTCACAACACCTAGCTAGCACACAGGGATAATACGCGCCTGGTAGACAAACACTACACACACACACGTCTACAAGAGAGATAAACAACAAACAATCTTGCAACAAGACAAAAAAATCATCAAATAACCCAATCATCAACAAGAAAATAGAAACAATTGTCAAATAACCCAATCGTTCACAAGAAACTAGAAACAATTGTCAAATAACCCAATCGTTCACAAGAAAACAGAAACAATTGTCAAATAATCTAATTATCCACAAGAAAACAGTGCAGTCAAGCTAAAATACATATTCCGTGACTAGAACGCTCAATATTGAACAATCAATAACATTCTATTTTTATCCATCCCTCCTTATCACGTGTTAGCTGAGAAATTATCCAATTTTTGTCTGCTTTTAGATGATGCATATTTCCTTAGTGACATAGTTTCACAATTTCTGTCATCAATTTTGTATTAATTTTTATTTTGTTTTCGCCATCCTGAAGTGTTATATCAGGACAATAACCTTTTAGCAAAGTAATGTTCAATGAACAATGTAACAGGAATGATAGTTCAGAAAGTTCACTTTGTGGACACTTAAGATAAGTGCTCAAGAGGAGGTAGAGTGAACTGACCTTGTATCAGATATTCACAAGAAAGGGGGATCTGTGACGTAGAAGTTAGGTGTCCGCCTCTCGTTCCAAAGGGTACAATCGGTTCGCTCTCTCGTGGAACCATAAGGATATTTCTACAGATATTCTTCATTCTCATTTTAGGTGAGAACGAGTTCCTAGTCTTAATGAAAACGAGCGATAAAACGTAGGTGCCCTGTTCAGGTTGAGCACATAAATAAACACCAATAAGAACAGGCTGAACATTCGCTGCCCAGAAAAACTTTATTAGAAAGATTAAAAAATAAAATGACTGCAACATATTTTCACCATCTTCTAATTTATATGAGGGACACTCGACAGTGCTACTTAGCTCGTGCTCGTAAAATCAGTTTCGAATGTTCTAGTTCGATCAAGTGGTAGATAGTTGCCAGTGAGAGAATGATTACATGAGAGAAAGTATCACCTCGAATAGCTCGATCAAGTGGTGAATAGTTGCCAGTGAGAGAATGATTACATGAGAGAAAGTATCACCTCGAATAGTTCGATCAAGTGGTGAATAGTTGCCAGTGAGAGAATGATTACATGAGAGAAAGTATCACCTCGAATAGTTCGATCAAGTGCTAGATAGTTGCCAGTGAGAGAATGATTACATGAGAGAAAGTATCACCTCGAATAGCTCGATCAAGTGGTGAATAGTTGCCAGTGAGAGAATGATTACATGAGAGAAAGTATCACCTCGAATAGCTCGATCAAGTGGTAGATAGTTGCCAGTGAGAGAATGATTACATGAGAGAAAGTATCACCTCGAATAGCTCGATCAAGTGGTGAATAGTTGCAGTGAGAGAATGATTACAGGAGAGAAAGTATCACCTCGAATAGATCGATAAGGGTAGATAGTTACAGTGAGAGAATGATTACTGAGAAGTTCACCTTAGAATAGTTCGATCGTGGTAGATGTTGGACAGTGAGAGAATGATTACATGAGAGAAGAGTCATCACCTGGAATAGCTCTGATCGCTGTGAATAGTTGCCAGGTTAAGAATGATTACATGAGAGAAGTAGTCACCTCGAATAGTTGATGCAATTGCTAGCAATAGATTGCAAGTGAGAAATGATTAAAATGAAAAAGAAAGTATCCTGATAGAGCTCGAATCAAGTGAGTGAAGAGAAAGCAAGATTGAAAATATTATCATGAGAAATAATCATGAATAGTCGATCAAGTGAAAGATGTTGCCAGTGAGAATGATTACATGAGAGAAAGTATCACCTGAATAGCTACTGTCCAAGTTGAATAGGCTTGCAGCTCGGAGAAATAGATAGCATGAGAGAAAGTAATCCTGAATTTATACGACAAGGGTGAATAGTTGCAGTGAGAGAATGATTACTGAGAGAAAGACATCTCGAATACTGACAGAGTGGTGAATAGTTGCAGTGAGAGAATGATTACATGAGGAAATGCATCACCGAATAGCTGATCAAGTGGTAGATAGTTGCCAGTGAGAGAATGATTACATGAGAGAAAGTATCACCTCGAATAGCTCGATCAAGTGGTGAATAGTTGCCAGTGAGAGAATGATTACATGAGAGAAAGTATCACCTCGAATAGCTCGATCAAGTGGTGAATAGTTGCCAGTGAGAGAATGATTACATGAGAGAAAGTATCACCTCGAATAGCTCGATCAAGTGGTGAATAGTTGCCAGTGAGAGAATGATTACATGAGAGAAAGTATCACCTTGAATAGTTCGATCAAGTGGTGAATAGTTGCCAGTGAGAGAATGATTACATGAGAGAAAGTATCACCTCGAATAGCTCGATCAAGTGGTGAATAGTTGCCAGTGAGAGAATGATTACATGAGAGAAAGTATCACCTCGAATAGTTCGATCAAGTGCTAGATAGTTGCCAGTGAGAGAATGATTACATGAGAGAAAGTATCACCTCGAATAGCTCGATCAAGTGGTGAATAGTTGCCAGTGAGAGAATGATTACATGAGAGAAAGTATCACCTCGAATAGTTCGATCAAGTGGTGAATAGTTGCCAGTGAGAGAATGATTACATGAGAGAAAGTATCACCTCGAATAGCTCGATCAAGTGGTGAATAGTTGCCAGTGAGAGAATGATTACATGAGAGAAAGTATCACCTCGAATAGCTCGATCAAGTGGTAGATAGTTGCCAGTGAGAGAATGATTACATGAGAGAAAGTATCACCTCGAATAGCTCGATCAAGTGGTGAATAGTTGCCAGTGAGAGAATGATTACATGAGAGAAAGTATCACCTCGAATAGCTCGATCAAGTGGTGAATAGTTGCCAGTGAGAGAATGATTACATGAGAGAAAGTATCACCTCGAATAGCTCGATCAAGTGGTGAATAGTTGCCAGTGAGAGAATGATTACATGAGAGAAAGTATCACCTTGAATAGTTCGATCAAGTGGTGAATAGTTGCCAGTGAGAGAATGATTACATGAGAGAAAGTATCACCTCGAATAGTTCGATCAAGTGCTAGATAGTTGCCAGTGAGAGAATGATTACATGAGAGAAAGTATCACCTCGAATAGCTCGATCAAGTGGTAGATAGTTGCCAGTGAGAGAATGATTACATGAGAGAAAGTATCACCTCGAATAGAACAGTGAAGGAAGAAGTCATAACTTTTGTACCACAAATATTAATCTGGTTATTCCTTAGTATAAGTGTTCTGTTGTAATTGTTCTGGAAGAAGAATGAGAGGAAGACTTACAAGATGATGAGTGCAAGATGTCATTGACGATCTGAGAATGACTGCTGCTGACGCCGGGCAACTTGCACAGAATATCGTTTATTCAGGAGTGCTATCATGGGAGCCAAGTTCCGGAAGCGACACGCTACTTGATGATGATGATGAATTGTTGTGTACAATAGATATAAGAACAAACGGGCAGTAAAAGGATGTAACAATGGTGAAACACGTAAAAACAAAGTACTTCCTTTATTAGAGAATCCGAAATCTCAATCTAGTGAGAACGCAGAAGAAGAAGAAGCAATGATTGAAAAAATACTATATTTATCATACAATCAATCATGAATGAAAAACGAAAATCAGAGTAAGAAAAGATGTATGTCAGCAAGATTGTGTTTGTTAAGGATAGAAAGATAGTCTATGTATCATATGATACTGTGCCTCTCAAGTTCGAGAAGGCACTCCTGTATGACCGGGGGCAGAGATAATAAGGAAAGCATGCCTTCACGCAAAATTTAACTGTTCCTGAATTAATAACGGGGGAGCGCAAGAAGAAGAAGAATATGATAGTGTATGTGTATCACGTGACAGTTTATGTATATCACGTGACAGTGTCTGTGAATCACTTGACAGAGTATGTGTATCACTTGACATTGTATCACGTGACAGTGTATGTGTATCACGTGACAGTGCATGTGTATCACTTGACAGTGTGTTTGCATCACGTACAGTGTATGTGTATCACTTGACAGTGTGTGTGATGTACTTGACGATATGACAATACGAACGTGGGATATTGTACACCTGTATCTGTATCACGCAATCACTTGAAGGCGATGTTCAAACCTGTCACGATTTAATAAAAAGCAATTAAATATTGAACACGATCAAACACAGGCTTGTTCAATCAACCCACATATCAACAATAGATCTCGCAGTTAGTGTAACAATAGCTCAAGAACAAAGAAAGACATATAGCGAGCCCACATGTTGGCCTCGTTGACAGTGGCGGAATCGCCCCGTAGTCAGTTTTCCCGTTAGCAAGTGGGCTACTGTACAAATCTCCCCACCCTCCACCAAACCTTGACCGTATACAATATATTAAGACTATAAATATCATAAAATTATTGATATAATTATTGTATGCAAGATCAGTTACGTACTATCTATTCTGTAATTCTGTGTTGCCTTTCAGCGTGAGCTCGAAAAAGAGAGAACATAGAGTGAGACTACTTATGCGCTTTGTACACTGTGAAATATAGTGTCTCAGATATTCTTTCGATCCATCGTTTACATGACCGTCCTCTCGGTATGTTGACGTTCTATCTGAGTGATAGTGTGGGAGACTGTCTTGTGGTAATCTTGATACGTGTCCGACCCATTTTACTTTTAGTTTACTTAAATTTTGTAGCATCGGCAAGGATCCAACTCTTCTTCTGATGTTGTCGTTTCTGATCTTATCCCTTCTTGTTATATTTAGAATTCGTGGTAAACACTTCATCTCTGCCGTTTGGATTCTTATTTCCTCATTTGTTGTCAGTGTCCAGGTCTGACACTGATAGAACGGAATTGGTTAAAACAAACTGTGTCGAATATTGGTCTCTTGGCGTTCATCGTGACGTGCTTGTTTTTCAGTATCAGTGACATTTGTTCAATAATCTGGTTTCTCTTATTACATCTATGTTGTAAACTTATCTTATGATACTCATTTTATAAATAAAAATAATCAATACATTTTTATGAATTAAAACTCTTAACCGTTTGTGGGTTTTTAAGGTTTTTTGTAATTTTGAAGGTCTGCTCTATTACTAGAAGCCATATATACTCCATGAATTGAACATAGGTATGTTATATATGGTTGGAAAGCTAATTGAATGTACTATCAAGATATGTAATTTTAATATCAGTGTCATGTAATATGTGATATCAGTGACCTAATTTTGGTGATGCTAATAATAGATTTTAACACAAATGTCAAATAATTATACAGTCACAAAGAAGGAAAAAATAAGTATGAAATATATCATGAAAACTATTAATATACTCTCTTAGTACCTTCATATTTACACAATATATCCAAACATGAAGTTGTTTAGACAATAAATAAAGCAGTAATTAGGAAATTTGTTACTTCTAAATATTTCCATATTTTGAAGACACCAATTAATAAATAATAAATAAATAAGAGAAAATGATGTAGAACTGGTCTAGTAAGCAGCCCATATAGAACTAACACTTATAGTCTTCATTAGGATAGTAATCTGAGTCATTAGATGCCATTTATTAAGCAAATGTGTGATTTTTGACAAGAGCAAGTGAAAACTCGTCTGCAGAGATTATCCAAAGTGGCGGCCATTCGGAAATGTCGGTGTAATAAAAACATGTTCTTACCACTGAAGTTGGAGAAGGTTTGCCTGAATGGCTAGGAACACCTTACACACGGTTAGACGGCTTTCACGCAGAAATCAGTCAGATACACCATTAAAGGCTCCCTGACTACGCATGAATTCATAGCGGGCGGAGGCAGAAGAAGAAGAAAAAAGCATGCTTTATTCAACGAGATTAGACATCTTAAAAATAAAAATATATTTTTAAACAATTTATTATGGTAATATCATATGGTTCACATTATGAAACATAAATTATATGCTTTTAAATGCATAAATAACACAAAAATACGGCTAGTTCCGGAGTCATGTAGCCATCTCATTTATAAATGAGATTTTCTTAGTACCCAAACGTTACAGGGTGTAAAGAAAATAATTTCGAAAAGATTAAAAAGTTTGAGGCCCCCTTAAATGATAATTTTATAGACATGGGTGCCCCCTACACCTTTTGTCTTATGACAACCAATAATTGAACACTCTGTACTGTCCTCCTCCCTAGGTATGGTTTCGTCCAATACCACTCACAGCAACACTCATAGCACCACCCATACCACTCACATCAACACTCATAGCACCACCCATACCACTCACATCAACACTCATAGCACCACCCATACCATTCACATCAACACTCATAGCACCTCCCATACCACTCACAGCAACACTCATAGCACCTCCCATACCACTCACATCAACACTCATAGCACCTCCCATACCACTCACATCAACACTCATAGCACCTCCCATACCACTCCCATCAACACTCATAGCACCTCCCATACCACTCACATCAACACTCATAGCACCTCCCATACCACTCACATCAACACTCATAGCACCTCCCATACCACTCACATCAACACTCATAGCACCTCCCATACCACTCACATCAACACTCATAGCACCACCCATACCACTCACATCAACACTCATAGCACCACCCATACCACTCACATCAACACTCATAGCACCTCCCATACCAGTCACATCAACACTCATGCACCTCCCATACCACTCACATCAACACTCATAGCACCTCCCATACCACTCACATCAACACTCATAGCACCTCCCATACCACTCACATCAACACTCATAGCACCTCCCATACCATTCACATCAACACTCATAGCACCACCCATACCACTCACATCAACACTCATAGCACCTCCCATACCATTCACATCAACACTCATAGCACCTCCCATACCACTCACATCAACACTCATAACACCTCCCATACCACTCACATCAACACTCATAGCACCACCCATACCACTCACATCAACACTCATAGCACTCCCATACCACTCACATCAACACTCATAGCACCTCCCATACCACTCACATCAACACTCATAGCACCTCCCATACCACTCACATCAACACTCATATCACCTCCCATACCACTCACATCAACACTCATAGCACCTCCCATACCACTCACATCAACACTCATAGCACCTCCCATACCACTCACATCAACCTCATAGCACCTCCAATACCACTCACATCAACACTCTAGCACCTCCCATACCACTCACATCAACACTCATAGCACCTCCCATACCACTCACATCAACACTCATAGCACCTCCCATACCACTCATATCAACAACTCATAGCACCTCCCATACCACTCATATCAACACTCATAGCACCTCCCATACCACTCACATCAACACTCATAGCACCTCCCATACCACTCACATCAACACTCATAGCACCTCCCATACCACTCATATCAACACTCATAGCACCTCCCATACCACTCACATCAACACTCATAGCACCTCCCATACCACTCATATCAACACTCATATCACCTCCCATACCACTCACATCAACACTCATAGCACCACCATCACCACTCATATCAACACTCATAGCACCTCCCATACCACTCACATCAACACTCATAGCACCACCCATACCACTCACATCAACACTCATAGCACCACCCATACCACTCATATCAACACTCATATCACCACCCATACCACTCACATCAACACTCATAGCACCACCCATACCACTCATATCAACACTCATATCACCACCCATACCACTCACATCAACACTCATAGCACCACCCATACCACTCACATCAACACCCATACCACTCACATCAACACTCACATCAACACTCATATCAACACCCATACCACTCATATCAACACTCACATCAACACTCACATCAACACTCACATCAACACTCACATCAACACTCACATCAACACTCACATCAACACTCATATCAACACTCATATCAACACTCATATCAACACTCATATCAACACTCATATCAACACTCATATCAACACTCATATCAACACTCATATCAACACTCATATCAACACTCATATCAACACTCACATCAACACTCACATCAACACTCACATCAACACTCACATCAACACTCACATCAACACTCATATCAACACTCCATATCAACACTCATATCAACACTCATATCAACACTCATATCAACACTCATATCAACACTCATATCAACACTCATATCAACACTCATATCAACACTCATATCAACACTCATATCAACACTCATATCAACACTCATATCAACACTCATATCAACACTCATATCAACACTCATATCAACACTCATATCAACACTCATATCAACACTCATATCAACACTCATATCAACAACTCACATATCAACAACTCACATATCAACAACTCACATATCAACAACATAACACATATCAACAACTCACATATCAACAACTCACATATCAACAACTCACATATCAACACTCCATGTCGTTATCAACAAGCCCATTCAGACAACTCAATATAACAACTCCAACACAACTCATTCAACATGTAAAGCTGCATCATCACTGAGCATAAACCAACTCACTATATTAACAAGCTCACATATCAAACTCATTCAACAACTATTCAACAACTACATATCAACAACTCACAGTATCAACAACTCACTATCAACACCTCAACAACTCACTATCAACAACTCACATATCAATAACCCCATGATCAACATCATATCAACAACTCACATACAACAAATCACATATCAACACTCTATCAGCACTAATCAGCACTCATATCAGCATCAACACTCATCAACAACTGCACTCCAACAGCATATCAACAACTCACAATCAACACTCACAATCAACAAATCATATCAACACTCAACAACACTCCATACAGCACTCAATCAACACTCCAATCACACCACACCCCAATCAACACTCACATATCAACACTCACTCAACAACTCACATATCAACAACTCACATATCAACAACTGCACTCATCAACACTCCATATCAACAACTCACAACAACAACTCACAACAGCACTCCATATCAACACTCAATCAACACTCACATATCAACAGACTCACATATCAGCACTCAATCAACACTCAATCAACACTCCCTACAAGCACTACGTCCTATGCTGCTCAATCAACACTCACATATCATCACTATCACACTCTTCATACTCATTCAACAACTCACTATCACAACTCATATCAACAATCCTATCAACAATCACTATCACAACTCTAACACCTGTGGCTATCAACGTCATATCAACACTCCAATCACAACCATATCACACTCACATGTCAACAACTCACATTCACAACTCACATATCAACACTCACATATCAACAACTCACATATCAACAACTCAGCATACAACAACCACATATCAACTCATTCTTCAACATCACTTATCATCAACAACTCTTCACACTATTCAATACTCATATCAGCTCATATCAACAGTCTCATGTCAACAACTCACTATCAACTCACTATCAACAACTCCATTATCCACTACCTCAACACTCACATATCAACAACTCACATATCAACAACTCACATATCACAACTCACATATCAACAACTCACATATCAACAACTCACATATCAACAACTCACATATCAACAACTCACATATCAACAACTCACATATCAACAACTCACATATCAACAACTCACATATCAACAACTCACATATCAACAACTCACCTATCAACAACTCACATATCAACAACTCACATATCAACAACTCACATATCAACAACTCACATATCAACAACTCACATATCAACAACTCACATATCAACAACTCACATATCAACAACTCACAACTCACATATCAACAACTCACATATCAACAACTCACATATCAACAACTCACATATCAACAACTCACATATCAACAACTCACATATCAACAACTCACATATCAACAACTCACATATCAACAACTCACATATCAACAACTCACATATCAACAACTCATATCACTCCATATCAACAACTCACATATCAACAACTCACATATCAACAACTCACATATCAACAACTCACATATCAACAACTCACATATCAACAACTCACATATCAACAACTCACATATCAACAACTCACATATCACAACTCTATCAACACTCACATATCAACAACTCACATATCAACAACTCACATATCAACAACTCACATATCAACAACTCACATATCAACAACTCACATATCAACAACTCACATATCAACAACTCACATCAACAACTCACATATCAACAACTCACATATCAACAACTCACATATCAACAACTCACATATCAACAACTCACATATCAACAACTCACATATCAACAACTCACATATCAACAACTCACATATCAACAACTCACATATCAACAACTCACATATCAACAACATATCACAACTCATATCAACAACTCACATATCAACAACTCACATATCAACAACTCACATATCAACAACTCACATATCAACAACTCACATATCAACAACTCACATATCAACAACTCTATAACAATCATATCAACAACTCATATCAAAACTACATATCAACAACTCATATCAACAACTACATATCAACAACTCACATATCAACAACTCACATATCAACAACAACAACTCACATATCAACAACTCACATATCAACAACTCACATATCAACAACTCCATATCAACAACTCACATATCAACAATCACATATCAAATCTTCAACAACTCACATATCAACAACTCACATATCAACAACTCACATATCAACACTCTCATGTGTTGCAAGGGCCAGTAAGGAGCAAAGAATAGTAACAATCCGAGCTACAAGGCATGTCGTAAGAGGTAGGAGGCTGCAAGGCATGTCGTAAGAGGTAAGAGCCTAGGAAGCTGCCTAGTAAATTAAAAGCGTCACAAAATAGAATGTGCAGTCATACTTGCAGGCGCATAATTGGCACAATGTATAATCGCTCTTAAGCTCAGATCACTTACAAATCACAAAGAGTGGTTAACAAATGATCGATGTTGGGTGTTGGAAGAAGACAGCAACACTCATAACAATACTCAATAGCACTAAACAGCACTCAACAGCACTCAACAGCACTCAACAGCACCAACAGCACTCAACAGCACTCAACACAGCACTCACAGCACTCAACAACACTCAACAACACTCAACAGCACTCAACAACACTCAATAACAGCACTCAACAACAGCACTAAACAGCACTCAACAGCACTCAACAACAGCACTCAACAACACTCAACAGCACTCAACAACAGCACTCAACAGCACTCAACAACACTCAACAGCACTCAACAGCACTCAACAACAGCACTCAACAACAGCACTCAACAGCACTCAACAGCACTCAACAGCACTCATAACAAGCATAGCGTCCTATTGTGCTAATCGACTCCATCTAGTCTGTGATGCACTTTCTTTCTTTTTTTCGATTCAGAAGCAATTGAGCTTTCAGCTCTTCGGTTCGGTGCCACGAACACCGTAAATCTGGAGAACCTGTGGCTTTACTGTCAGCCCTCGGAATCGAACCGCACTCACATGGGTCTTGCCACCCGTCGTCCAACGCGCTACGAACACGTTGGGCAGGCGGGCGTGATGTACTTTCAAGCATGGGGCAGCAACAAATGCAAGTCATTCTTCTCTGTCCTTGGTCTTCCCTCTGTGTTGTGTTCTAGATGTGATTCATGTATTTCAGTTCTTCTGTTCTCCTTCAGGTATTATTGGGTCTTCTGTGTTTTCGCTGACCCTCTGGTATCCATTGCAGTGCAGTTATCGTGACAGAGTTAGTCACCCTGTGTATCACATGGTGTTTCACACGGTGTATTATATGGTGTATCACATGATATTTCTCATGGTGTATCACATTGACACAGTGAAGACAATCAACTGTGCCAGAAGTCAGTAACAGCAATCAACTGTTTTTGCAAACAACAAAAAATATATTAATCTGTTCTAGAACATAGCTGAACGCTGACAACAAATGATACAAGAAAACTAGTCACGACAGAGATGAAGTGTCTACGCATAATGCTGGGTGTAACAAGAAGAGACCGTTTGAGAAACGAAGACATCAGGAAAAAAGTGGTAACAACATCAGTACTAAACTTCATCAAGAAACAACAAATGAAATGGTTCGGCCACAGAAACAGATAACCAACAGACAGTGCGTCTCAAATGAAATGGTTCGGCCACAGAAACAGATAACCAACAGACAGTGCATCTCAAATGAAATGGTTCGGCCACAGAAACAGATAACCAACAGACAGTGCATCTCAAATGAAATGGTTCGGCCACAAAACAGATAACCAACAGACAGTGCGTCTCAAATAGCGATATTGCTTCGATACTTCTTTCTTGAAATCAATACAAAGGATGAAAAGCAAAAGGCTGGCAACGCAAAAGGTGGACTTCAGAGTTAACAAATGCGACGAAAGACACTATTTATGAAACACACATAAAAGCCCTTTCTAGAAATGTGTTGTTATCCTGACGCTGTGAGGCCAAAAAGATTGTAGAAAATAAAGTGAGACAAACACATATTAAAAAAGTGAGACAAACACATATTAAATAAAGTGAGACAAACACATATTAAATAAAGTGAGACAAACACATATTAAATAAAGTGAGACAAACACATATTAAACAGTGGACAAACATATTAAACAAAGTGAGACAAACACATATTAAACAAAGTGAGACAAACACATATTAAATAAAGTGAGACAAACACATATTAAATAAAGTGAGACAAACACATATTAAACAAAGTGAGACAAACACATATTAAATAAAGTGAGACAAACACATATTAAATAAAGTGAGACAAACACATATTAAACAAAGTGAGACAAACACATATTAAATAAAGTGAGACAAAAAAATCGATATTAAACAAAGTGAGACAAACACATATTAAATAAAGTGAGACAAACACATATTAAATAAAGTGAGACAAACACATATTAAACAAAGTGAGACAAACACATATTAAATAAAGTGAGACAAACACATATTAAACAAAGTGAGACAAACACATATTAAATAAAGTGAGACAAACACATATTAAATAAAGTGAGACAAACACATATTAAACAAAGTGAGACAAACACATATTAAATAAAGTGAGACAAACACATATTAAATAAAGTGAGACAAACACATATTAAATAAAGTGAGACAAACACATATTAAATAAAGTGAGACAAACACATATTAAACAAAGTGAGACAAACACATATTAAACAAAGTGAGACAAACACATATTAAATAAAGTGAGACAAACACATATTAAATAAAGTGAGACAAACACATATTAAATAAAGTGAGACAAACACATATTAAACAAAGTGAGACAAACACATATTAAACAAAGTGAGACAAACACATATTAAACTGTTCTAGCGTCAATGTGTTCTCAGGTCTCACAGGGGGAGCAAAGAGTAGAAGATTGCAACCTACAAAGCATGTCGTAAGAGTCGACTAAGGTAGGAACATAGGAAAGCTACTATAGTAAGTAAAAAGCGTCGCTGAAATCGGATGTGATGGCCTACTTGTAGGCGCATAACTGGCACAACGTACAATCCTCTTAGGCTCAGATCACAAACAAATCACAAAAAGTGATTGAACAAGTGGTCGTTATGGAGCGTTCACATAGCAAATACTACATCAAATGTACTTGGAGACAGAGAAAACTTGATCAAGTGCCCTAGGAAACAAAACTGGATCAAATAGCCTTGGACACAGAACATTACCAATGTCCCAAGAGACATGAAACACTAAAGGTTTCAGACGATAGTAAACTTGAGTGACACTGGTATAAAAAAATTATCAACATTAATTAACTTGAAATAAGATAAATATTGTTAGAGAATATGCAGTGAACTTCACGGACTAAAACTTTCTCATTGCGGTAATGTAGTTAGAGAATATGCAGTGAACTTCACGGACTAAAACTTTCTCATTGCGGTAATGTAGTTAGAGAATATGAAAACCGCTACAGAAAAACATCGAAATAGGGGAAGACTGCAGTAAAACTTGGTAAATAGTGAAACACGTACAAACAAAGTACTATAGTTTTACAAATTACAGAAACAGTAACGATAAACAGCAACGTTTCGACCAACAAGGCCTTTATCAAGCAAACGAACAAACAGGAGTGACAAATTAAAATGAAACACAAATGGACGACCAAATACCAACGTATCTAAGGAAAATCTGGAATAAAAACGAATAACGAAATAAATGTAACACAAAAACACACATAAAAACTAGAAATAGAAAAGAAACAATGAACCATCTAGTAAATATATAACTTGAATACATGCAACATATACCCATATAGATTACAAAGCACGGGAAGAGAAAGTACTCTTCGTTACATTTATTTCGTTATTAGTTTTTATTCCAGATTTTCCTTAGATACGTTGGTATTTGGTCGTCCATTTGTGTTTCATTTTAATTTGTCACTCCTGTTTGTTCGTTTGCTGATAAAGGCCTTGTTGATCGAAACGTTGCTGTTTATCGTCACTGTTTCTGTATTTTGTAAAACTATAGTACTTTGTTTGACGTGTTCACTACGAAAACATGTCCATAAAGAAAAACAAGAAAGATAAGAGAAACGAAGTAGAAATATTAAAAACCAAATTCTCACTGTAGGCGGGCATGTGCTACCGGGGAAATAAAACAATTCTCACTGTAGGCGGGCATGTGCTACCGGGGGGAAATAAAAACAATTCTCACTGTAGACGGGCATGTGCTACGTGGGGAAACAAAAACAATTCTCACTGTAGACGGGCATGTGCTACGTGGGGGAAACAAAACAATTCTCACTGTAGGCGGGCATGTGCTACGGGAAATAAAACAATTTTAATGAAGTTAAATGAAGGAGAAAAGCTTTTCTAAAACAAATAATGACAAGAAAATTGAGCTTTAGAATACAAAATTAAACGGAAATAGCTATTATTACAGTTGAGGAAGAAATAGAGTTTAGAAATATATAAGGATGACTTGAGTCTATGATCATTAGTTGTGGGAATAGAACTGTTGATATGGATCAAATTAGTTGTGGGAATAGAACTGTTGATATGGATCAAATTAGTTGTGGGAATAGAACTGTTGAAATCGATCAAATAATGACTGCACTTTTGAATGAAAAGGCAATACTAGTTAGACGAGTTCTCAATGGAATAACTTTCTTACTTTACAAATTGCTACTGATGTTGGGAAGCCTTATTTATTGCCAGGAGATACGGCAGGTCTCGATCTGGATGTTCGTTATTTGTGTTGAATGTGTTTGCTTCCTGAGAGATTCATGTACCTGTCTTGGATTTCTTTCCCTAAATCAGATAATTAGGAAATGTATTTAGATCTTATAGACAGCTAGAAAGACCAATAAAGAGATCTTGTCGGAGACAGATTCATATTGAAATCTAATCAATCGAATAAGAAGCAGACAATCAAGGTTTTTCTGACATATAATTAGAAGGGACAGTTTAGAACATTTGGTCACAACAGGCACAATACAGAGGAAGAGGGATAGAGAGAGAGAGAGACAAAAGGACAAAATTCCTGACGTCTTGAAATCGTGGTTAGACAATGGTTCAGTGACGGAATTGATGGATTGTACCAGAGACAGACTGATGTGGAGAGACATGATCACCTACGTCAACCGGTACGGTACTTGATTGATTGATTGATTGATTTAGAACTGTGAACAGGTAGAGTAACAATATACATAAGACATGTATACACCAAGAAAACACATTTAGTAATGAAGAAGACAACTAATAAACACACACACACACATGCACACACACATATGCACACACACACACACATATATGCAGACACACGCACGCACACACACACATTGGTGAAACACATAAAAACAAAGTACTGTAGTTATACAAAATACAAAAACATAAATGATACACAACAACGTTTTCACCAAAAGGTCTTTATCAAGCAAAGGATACAACAGAAGTGAAGAAGTTCACTTCTTACAAGACACACACAGAACTCGCGAGATGCTTAATTTCATCCATAACCGCCTATATTCGCCATTGCTAATTAGCTGCACTGCAGTCTTCCCTTATATCAATCATACATTACACACACATACACACACATATATATATATATATAATATTATTGTATTGTTCTCGTACCGTTATACTATATACAGAGACTGTAAGCAAATTCTCCATACCGCTCTATCCTGGGAGACTCGTACAATGTCTTCTATATAATTGAGTTTCATATTTCTCATCTCTCAGTGAAGTTCGTTTCAATGTTTCTATACGACGTATTTTCTTTCTGGAACTATTAGCCACCTACTTCAATGTCTGCTTTGTGTTTCTTTTAATACTTTTCTTCAGATTATCTTCAACATCTTCATTTTCATTTTCTTATAATAGTTGTTACTTATACTATAGTTTGTTCCACACATTCGTGAACACACTAAAGTTTAATTTGTACGAAATCTACCGAATGGATTACAGTAACATTTTGCAGGCAGTTTTATATACCTCGCTGGGATTGATTCGCAAAGTCCTGTAAAGGATATGCAATTAACTTTTTTTTATGTACCTCACGACCTTATGAATTCATGTTTAACTAATTGGTAGGTAGCTTAGTCGATGCAAAAAAAAACGCTTTCTGTTATATAATTTTGCATAAGCACAACAAAATGATAATTAAAGTTTAGAATTTACAGTAATACACAAAATAGTAACGAATGTTTGCAAAAGCGTATCCCTATTACATATTATAAAAGCAATGTGACATAGTGAACAAATGATACCTTCCACTTCTGTCAATGAAAATAAATGTTGTGTGCATACGTCAATGACAGTCGTTAGGATACATTGTGAACTGATTAATTCCACGGGATGCCCGATTCTCACTTGCGTTGAATTGTGTGTCGAGCACGCAAATGCGAAATTATAGAAAAACTTGACTAGTGTACTACTAAACTTCTACATGTATACAAAATCAACATGGCTATTATTTTTAGTAATAACATATAATGAAAATCTTACAGCACTAAAGGTGTGGGTGGGCAAAAAATACTTTAGTATTGTCGTCACTGCTACCTATATTAAAATGCAAAAATCAATCATTTCTGTCAAGTGGATGATTTTATATCGTCGGTAAAGATGTTCACGGAACGAACTATAGTAGTTGACCAGACATTTCTAGGATTTGATCCTTTCTTAAGAATTAATTCAATTTTATATTCATTATTTTTCGTAGACATCTATTTTCAAATGCATTCAACTCACTTTCTATATCTTTAGTCATTTACTAAGTTTCGTTACGCTGTTAGAATTGATACAATATTGGAAGTGAAAATTGACAATTTTATTTTAAAACTATACAACTTGAAGTTTCATACTATATTTAGACTTTTAAAAACTGATGTTACTTTGAGAATTTCAACATGGCATAGTGATCATTAAATCTCATTTGATATATATAGATTTAGAATTTCAACATGGCATAGTGATCATTAAATCTCATTTGATATATATAGATTCAGAATTTCAACATGGCATAGTGATCATTAAATCTCATTTGATATATATATAGATTGAGAAAAAACGGATGTAAAAACAAAGTATTGACTTCAATGTAACAAGCTTTGTTCAAGGGTCCCTGAGGCGTAGAGGCTAGGTGCTCGTCTCTCGTGCCAACGGTACTAGGTTCGCCCCTCGTAGACCAATCTGGATATTTTTCCAGAGATACCTGATCTCAGTGTTGGTAAGATCGAGTTCCTAGTCCTATCGGAGACGGACGATAAGACGTAGGTCCCGTGTTCAATTTGAGCACGTAACAGAACCCTTGGCAGTTCAAAATCGAGAAGAGCAGGCTGGAAAGCCGCTGCCTGGGGAAAATTAAACAGAAAGGTTAAAAATAAATTCCTATATAAATATCTTCACCTTTTTTTAAATTACAACAGGACACCTCGTCGGTGCTACGGAGTAGTTGCACTGCAGCTGAGATCTTCTTGTGTCAGAAAGAGGTCGGAGCACACATGGTTACTCACCAAAGTGCAATGATGATGATCCTATCAATCAATCAACCAATAAATCAGGTTTTGTTCACTATGGTTCTGTCACTCTCTGCACAAATGGCACGTCCCCTGGCGTGAGTCTTGCTATGGCTCTGTCTCTGCACAAATAGCACGTCCCCTGGCGTGAGTCTTGCACAAAACATGAACTCTGTAGCTCCGACAACAGTTCTAGGGATCTTCGGAAACATTGCACTTGTGGAAAAAACCCAATGTAATGCGGATTCGAACCCTATCATTTTAAAGCCAAAACAATAGCTTAACCACTTAGCCACAGAGATCCACAAGTATATATATATATATATACATATATATCTAAACGCATAATGTTGTACAGAAGACTGTTAGGATGCTCTTCTAGTAGCAATACTGGTAAAAGGGAATTGTGGAAAAAACGCAGCCTATAATGTATGTTACTTGAGAATGATGATGAGCATGAGAGAATCATCTTAAAATATATGTTATGTGCCTGGGCGGTTTGCAGTCCAACATATAGCTACAAAGATGATTACTAAGACATGGCTAGGGAAGGCAAAGTGAGAAGTCTGCAGTCCGGCAAATAGTTACTAATGATTTCGAAGACATGGCTAGGGAAGGCAAAATGAGGGATGTTCCTGGGCCGTTTGCAGTCCAACATATAGCTACAAAGATGATTTCTAAGACATGGCTAGGGAAGGCAAAGTGAGAAGTCTGCAGTCCGGCACATAGTTACTAATGATTTCGAAGACATGGCTAGGGAAGGCAAAATGAGGGATGTTCCTGGGCCGTTTGCAGTCCAACATATAGCTACAAAGATGATTTCTAAGACATGGCTAGGGAAGGCAAGGTGAGGGATGTTCCTGAGCGGTTTGCAGTCCAACATATAGCTAGACAGATGATTTCTAGGAAATGTCTAGGGAGGGCAAGGTGAGGAATGTGCCTGAGAAGTCTGCGTTCCGGCACATAGCTACTAATGATTTCGAATGAATGGCTACTGAAAGCTAGGTAATGTATGCGAGGCATTTAAAACAAAGGTTTGTGGTGACATGTCAAGTGATTAAAAATAGCTTAACGCCGGTTAATGGACAAGAAGACTTTCAATCCAGCACTTTCCTAAATTATGCAAATCTTCAGAAGTTATACTGACAACAGATGTAGAAAATGGAGGAGTCGTTTCTTAACATTATTGTGATGAACTTTGGACAGCGTTGAGTACGTTTGCAAATGTTGTTTACGAGATCGTAAGTCTAGGCTGGAGATTATGGACGTTTCGATCATGATAATCTCTTAACTATAATCTGAAATCAATCAGATCAAAAAACAAAATATTTGCTTCTTCTTAAAGGAAGAAACCAAGTTTAAAGTTTACAATTCAGTTAGTTGCTTCTCAAAGGAAGAAAACAAGTCTGAAGTTTACAATTTAGTTAGTTGAATAAAGTAAGATAATACTAACGGTCAAGATTATTGTGTTGACAATTTAGTGGTCGGTAATATATGTAGAACTATGCACAAACTCACAATGTTGAACAATACAGATTTCCACCGAATTAATTTTTTTTAAGTTGAAAACATTTTTCAACAAAATGAGAATTTCTCACTGTACACAGCATTCAATTTCTCACTGTACAGAGCATTCAATTTCCAATTTCTCACTGTACAGAGCATTCAATTTCAAATAATGACGTCAACTTTAAAATAAAAAATTATCTCAATATTTGACAAAGAATTGCGCATTAACTTTTTGCTAGTTCCATACTATCACTTAAATTTGTTTACAGAATATAAAATGAGAAATGTCAAGGTTGACTAAAACGAAAACAATTTTATCCGTTTAACTTCTTCTTTCTTCATTTTTCTAATCCTTATTTGCTTGACAGCGTCAGAATAAGGAAGAGATTTCTCGAATAGGCTATTGCGTGCACTTCATCCTTCAGAGTCTGTTATTTGTTTTGATTGACCCGATCCGTTGATAACTTGTAGAAATATGCTTACTCCAACTCTTTCATGCATGCATTTTCTGAATGAGTAATGTCTCATCCTACATCTTGACTACAAAGTAGAAGTACAAGTTCATTTACAGCTCTGGAAATAGGCACACCGTCCACATCTAGTCCTTAGCTGTAGACTGCGTTAAGTCAGAGGTCACGAAACACGCATGTATAGCCGTCACTACAGTTGATATTATGCACGAGAGGACTAGAACGCTGATACTTAGATTATGAGATCATTTCTATCAGATAGTGTTCAGAGAGTACATATACATTATTTATTGACTTCCAAAGAAAGAGCAATAAAAGGGTAATATATCGGCGAAACAAGCAAAATGCATAATGATGGTTTCGGTCAACACTTGCACGATATACGCCAATGCTCTGTGACCCATGCAGACACTCATTACAATGAAACTTACCATTTGGGATCTTGCGATGTCAAGGTCACGGCCATCCGATCATGTTCCTCTGATGATCGTAGTCGATTTGCTCTGGAGAATAGTTTTATTTCGTTATATGGTGCCTCAGCGACCTCAGGGACTCAACGCTCTACATTCCTATGCTTCTTAGTACTTTCTCATCTCATGCACCATATTTGATATGTGTATATGTCCAATGTATACTTCCTCATCTCAGGCTCCATATCCTATATGTGTATATGTTCAATGTATATAAGTTATATATTTACTTGATTTTTTAATTGTTTCTCTTCTTCTCCCCACTTCTAGTTTGTCGGCATTTATTTCGTTATTCATTTTTAGTCACAGATTTTCATTTTCTACACGTTGGAAATCATCTCCGTCGTAGTGTATATGTAGTATGTTGTGATATTCGTCACTTTTGTTATATCGTTTGCTTGATGAAGGACTTTTGGTCGAAACGTTGATGTGTATTGTCATTGTTTTTGTATTTTGTAAAACTACAGTACTTTGTTATGACGTGTTTAAAACTACAGTACTTTGTTATTACGTGTTTCGCCAACTACAGTACTTTGTTATGCCGTGTTTAAAACTACAGTACTTTGTTATTACGTTTGTAAAACTACAGTACTTTGTTATGGCGTGTTTCGCCAACCACAGTACTTTGTTATGACGTGTTTAAAACTACAGTACTTTGTTATTACATGTTTAGCCAACTACAGTACTTTGTTATGACGTGTTTAAAACTACAATACTTTGTTATTACGTTTTTAAAACGAAATTACTTTAATTAATGAATTATATGTATATACAAATCACATTGTGTGTAGGTTTAAGTCTGGGTGTTGTAATTGTCTTTGAGTCATGCGGAAGTTCATTATATAATATAGAATACAGATTGGTTATTAGTTACTGAGTTCATGTCGTATCACACTAGGGAAGACTTATAGGTGCTCAGTCTCAACCAACATAAGTCGAAGGGTATGTATACTTATGGTTTCTGTGGCTAGCTGGTAAACACACTTCTGATTCTGTCCCTGATGCATCCAGATTTGCTTGTACAACGTGTCATTTCAAACTCCTTAAATCACTGGATAGATTGAGCATCTAGTTTAGTATCATCATTGAACGGTAGGTCGTCAAGCAAACAAAGAACATTCATCTTATCCATCGTCAACTCCCTGACAATCAGTGTTGTCAATTCAAGCATGTACCATCTGTCATTACGCAAACACCTGCATACCCATGCCAGCACATACAACTCTGAAGGCGTCTCAGAGTCCATAATCGTAATACAACTATAAAGCCATACAACTACCCAGTAGTAACTATAGCAGCATTCAGAAAACGATTGAGAATACTCAGCTGAAACTTGAATGTATTATCTCGCCCGTGTATTGTCAGAGCCCTACAGGCGAGCAAAGAATTGAACACTGTGACCTACAAGGCCTGTCGTAAGAGGCGACTGAGGTAGGAGCCATGGGAAGTTGCCCTAGTAAATAAAAAAGTGTCGCAGACATTAGATTTGCTGGCCTACTTGTAGGCGCATAACTGGTACAATGTGCAATCGCTCTTAGGCTTTGAATACATAGAAATCACAAAGAGTGGTTAACAAGTGATCGATATGGAGCGATCGAAGAAAAATAATGTACTATCTTGTATTTTGCAACAGTACATGACTTTGTTTGGCGTGGCTATTGAATGCGAAAATGTTGCAGGGCGAAACTGGCATCGATTGGGTAGAAAATAGTCAACTAGAAGATTTGGATCTTGCAGATGATATTTCCTTGTTAAGTAGAAACAACGAACATATGCAAAGAAAAACAGACAACTTGTCATCTATAGCATCAAAAGTTGGACTGCAGATAAGCTATGAAAAACAAATATAATGAAGACAACTATGGCAAGTAATGCAGATATCACACTAAAATGATAAAAATAACAGCGTAGTTCACCTATTTAGGTAGCAATTTTGATTGCACAGGAAATGTTAAAAAGAAATTATGATACGAATTGGCAAAGCAACATCAGCTTTTAAACGTCTAAATGCCAGTCTGCCCAGCGTGTTCGTAGCGCGTTGGATTACGGGTGACAAGTCCTCTGTGAGTGCGGGTTCAATTCCGCGGACTGGCAGAAAAGCCACAGGTTCCTCAGATGTACGGTGTTCGTGGCAAAGAACCGAAGGGTTACGATGTCCATGGCACCGAGCCTAAGAGATTTCAGCTCAAGTGCTTCTGGATCGAAAATAAAAAGAAAAGTCTGAATAAAATATGGAACTGCAAGTTATTTAGAATTAAAACTAAAATACGAATTTTCAATTCAAATGTTGTATCAATCCTAACATACGCCAGCGAGAGTTGGAAAATGACTAAAGATATAGAAAGCAAGTTGAATGCATTTGAAAATAGATGTCTGCGAAAAATAATGAATATAAAATGGAACGAATTCAGGAGAAGTGATGAAATCAGAGACATGTCTGGTCAACCATTAGTGACAACTGTTATAAGAAAGAGAAGATGGAGATGTTGGACAGACTTTGAGAAGAAATGATCAACGAATATCAAAGCAGGCATTGAAGTGGATGCAAAGGGTTCAAGAAAGAGATGACCTGAAACAAACTTCGATGAGAGAGGCAAGAAATATCGGTCACAGTTCTATGGAGAAGATTGATCGAGTTGCCCAGGATAGAGCGGTTTTGTAAATTGCTTGTAGGCCCTATGTAACGTATAACGTTACGAGAGGAATTATTATTAATATTACTTGACTTTGTGTTCTGATGTTATGTTTTTGGTCTAACAGGATAGATCATTATAAAGCATGTAATTACATCAATTAAGAGTTTTAAGTGAAAATCACTTCGACCAATGGTAACATTAACTCTTAGTGGACCAGGGCAAAAGTCACGTTTTTACAAGCGCTTTCACGTTTTGATAACCAAACGCCACTTAGCGTGGCGGAATGTAAAAACGCTTCCACTTCAAACGCCACTTAGCGTGGCGCTTGGTCCACTTAATGGAGAAGATATACGAAGGTCCCAGATAGCACAATCTCCAAACCCTGAAATTGAACCACGACTCTTATGTCTCTCGTCACCCATCGACTAGTAATGAACAATTTCAAATAGATTGTGTGCAGCACGGTATAATCTGGTAGGTTATCAGTTCCATTGTATCATTGATTCATTGTATCATTTGTAGACATCAATTCTTGCTTGTTATGTTTGCTGGTCAAATCGTCTTGATAAAACCAGAGCAGGGCTAGTTCTTTGCTTGAAAGTCCGCGCTTCGGTTTAAAGAGGATTTTATTTAATAAAGACAAAAAATATCAAAGAGAAGTCCGTCGACAGCGGTCTATATCTGTTTCCTTCCATTATATATCTCAGATATATCATTGGCGTCAAAGGCGTAGTTATAGGGACAACGTTGCGCCAGGTTTAGTGAGCTGACACTAATCAAGATCTTACCGCACCTCCACGTATTAACCCTGGAAACAGGTAGAGTATCCTGTTTTGTTAAGCGGGTAGGGATCGAGGGAGAGCTACTCTACTATAAGTAGTGATGCAAACGTAGTTACGTTTGATGAGATCTGTTCGCAACTCAGACGAGCAGAATCCATTTCTGTAGTCTCTCCCGAACGATGGAAAAATCTGAATAAATACAATACGAATCGTAAAATTGACAAAATACAAGTCGTAAGGATGACCATGTCCCCTCGAAACAATAGTCGCACCAAATTTGTCAGCTCTTGGCAAGAATCGGTAGGAAAAGCTGCAATGCACCGTGACGACACTAGGGAAGAGTGCAGTAAACTCCGTAACAGAGGCCAATCGAAAGATATAATCTATGAGTAAGGCTGCCGAGTGCAAATCCTAAAGTAACTTTCTATTGCTTAACGAAACTCCCCCTACCTCTGGAGCAACCGGGGATGGTACTGTTACAATAACAACTAATATCCCCGGAAGAACTGGGACGATGATATTGGCAAGCGCCAAATTTTAAATTGCTTTGATAGCACAGATTGAAACAACCCTCTAGATCATATGTGTGCAGCCCCAGTCCAGTGTTTCCGGGACCAGGAAAATGCAGAGTACAAACTGCAAATTTCCAAGTGACGACACGCATCTCGAAAAGTCTGAGAATGTTCCTACTCCGGAATAGAACTCAAAGTGGCTGAAAAGTAAGGCCGACAGTGTAATGGTTTGAAAGGTCGTCCAAATCCAAACATTGGCGAAGGCTGAATCTTTCCATGGTGACCTATACGTGTAGGATGCCGTAGCGTGTGCTACGCTTATATGTCCCTAATGGCTGAGCATGTTCCTAATCCGGAACGACCTCATATAGTCAAAAGGGCGCATAGCGTAGACATACTCTTAGATGAAGAACGTAAATCTCAAGTATACGGCGACAAATGATCGTTAAAGAGCAATGAAAACACGAAGCAGCCGACAAGTTACTGTTCCACTGACTAGTCATAGAAGGGTATTAATGTTCCTAAACCCGAACTCGCCCAGTTAGTAAATGTGTAAAGTACTAAGTGCTCTTTGGCGTAGAACCAAGCCAAAATATACGGCATTGAAAAGATCATTAAAGAGTGTTCATCATACGATGCAAAAAAGAACGCCGCACTTAGTCAAAAAAAGGTTACAAAATACAAAATGCTCTTTGGCGTTGATCGCCGTAATATACGGTGATTAACGGATCATTAAAGATACATTTACTGCCGTTTTCTGGAAAGTGTTTGCCTGACGGCATGGCAGACTCGAACATTTCCGAAGGCCTATACAACCGTATGCGCTCGTCCTACACTAGTAGGGACGTAACGGGATCGCAACGTTTTAACCGTTCTTTGCAAAGGCTGTTTATATATCACAATAAGAATGATCCAAATTGTCGACAAGAATGATCGAAAAGTAGAGGAAGACGAAGAAGAAATATCATTGGGGCATCTTGTTTCTCCCTCTTTATTTTCTTAATCTGTTGGTATGTCCTCGTAATTAATACCTTGTTCGTGCAGTTATCATGATCTATTTAGATAAGAAAGACATGAATTACAACTCTAGCAAATTACAGAGAACGGTCAGGAATAGGGAAGAATGGTTTGTATTTGTTTCTGCCCTAAGCGCCAAGAGCGTTAGAGACTAAGTAGAGAGAGAGAGAGAGAGAGAATCTTTGATAAACTTTGCGAAGCTGGAAGAACACTTGTTTATATTTAATCATCATCATTAACATTGACTCCTTTGTCTCAGGAGACAATAGGTCTTGTGTCACGTAGTATGTTCTGCGCTGTCTCAGGAGACAATAGGTCTTGTGTCACGTAGTATGTTCTGCGCTGTCTCAGGAGACAATAGGTCTTGTGTCACGTAGTATGTTCTGCGCTGTCTCAGGAGACAATAGGTCTTGTGTTACGTAGTATGTTCTGCGCTGTCTCAGGAGACAATAGGTCTTGTGTTACGTAGTATGTTCTGCGCTGTCTCAGGAGACAATAGGTCTTGTGTTACGTAGTATGTTCTGCGCTGAATCACAATGTTTCTTGTGACTGTAATGGCCTATTCTGGAGTGGCACTACTTACCACAGTTGCTGCATGTGAAACTGGAGACTGCAGCTGATACATAGGATTCCCTTTGCCCTCTGCGTTCTCTTTTGTCTCCACATGTGATGGTGTTTTTTTTTTTTAAATTTGAACTACCCCTCACTGCCGCTCGCCATACTTGCCTGTCTATGGTCAACCATCTCAATTTTATACTTAATATTCATTCAAATAATCATACAGATAATGTTTTATATCAAACGAGTGCTTGCGTCGTGTCCTATGCCGTCGGGGTTTATTGTGGTTCAGGAGTGTTATGTGGCATTGAAGTATGATAAATGTGCTGTATACTTACCACTTTGAGCAGACCATACTAAGTTGTAGGCGTGGTTTGTCGGCATTCAAAGCGATCACAGCGATACACCTGAGACAGACTCTGCCCTTTCTTTCAGACGATAAATTGATTATTTTAGTTGTTGAGTATTGGTAGAGCATCTTAACATTATCAAGCTCACAATGTCAACGATTAAAGAGAATTCAGAATAAGGTAATTCGAGTGATCCTGGGATAAACTAGGGATACCTATATCGTGATGATGACGTACATGCTGGACATTTTGGGATACATATCAAGACAATCTCTGTTTCAGACAGAAACTTCTTCTTCAGCTATCTCTGGTCATGCGCTTAGTTTACTGTGGACCACAAACTGGGTAGTCAGCTTCAGGTCTGTCCGGTTTCCCAAAGCTTAGTTTGTAGGTCAACTGGGTGTGGCCACATGTTGCTTCTCAGCTCACACAGGAGAAGACAGTCTTGCAGGACATGCTCCGGTGTCTGTTCCGCCTGTTCACACTGGTAGAGATCTGTTTGAATTATTCTTAGTCTATGTAAGTGTTTGTTGAGTCTGTAGTGATATGTGGTTAACATCAGGGAGGAGAAAACCTTTGGATACGAATCAGTGGTGGTAGAGAGCTGTTTGAATTATTCTTAGTCTATGTAAGTGTTTGTTGAGTCTGCAGTGATATGTGGTTAACATCAGGGAGGAGAAAACCTTTGGATACGAATCAGTGGTGGTAGAGATCTGTTTGAAGTATTCTTAGTCTATGTAAGTGTTTGTTGAGTCTGCAGTGATATGCGGTTAACATCAGGGAGGAGAAAACCTTTGGATACGAATCAGTGGTGGTAGAGATCTGTTTGAATTATTCTTAGTCTATGTAAGTGTTTGTTGAGTCTGTAGTGATATGCGGTTAACATCAGGGAGGAGAAAACCTTTGGATACGAATCAGTGGTGGTAGAGATCTTTTTGAATTATTCTTAGTCTATGTAAGTGTTTGTTGAGTCTGTAGTGATATGCGGTTAACATCAGGGAGGAGAAAACCTTTGGATACGAATCAGTGGTGGTAGAGATCTGTTTGAATTATTCTTAGTTTATGTAAGTGTTTGTTGAGTCTGTAGTGATATGCGGTTAACATCAGGGAGGAGAAAACCTTTGGATACGAATCAGTGGTGGTAGAGATCTGTTTGAATTATTCTTAGTTTATGTAAGTGTTTGTTGAGTCTGTAGTGATATGCGGTTAACATCAGGGAGGAGAAAACCTTTGGATACGAATCAGTGGCAGCTCGTGCTCATTTTTGTTGGTGGGGCAAGAGAAAAACTTTCGGAAAAATCATGGTTTTGGGTTAGGTTATATTTTAATTTATAACGTAATAAGTAAACGTTACACTTTATTTTTGTTGGGGCCCGGCCCCAATGGCCCTTAATGACGAGCCGCCACTGATACGAATATTGGCGACATATAGAATAGAAAAATAATACCGGACATTGTCAATGACGCAGGCTGAAAAGACCACTGGGCGCGTGACCATAATCTAGACTAGCGCTATCCAACGAGGTGCACTTGTGTGCCATGGCGCCGTGTGAAGCATCCCCGGCCTTGTGTGCCATGGTGCCGTGTGATGCATCCCCGGCCTTGTGTGCCATGGCGCCGTGTGATGCATCCCCGGCCTTGTGTGCCATGGCGCCGTGTGATGCATCCCCTGCCTTGTGTGCCATGGTGCCGTGTGATGCATCCCCAGCCTTGTGTACCATGGCGCCGTGTGATGCATCCCTGGCCTTGTGTGCCATGGCGCCGTGTGATGCATCCCTATTTTATTCCTCCTGCTTTAACGTTAATCAGAACTTCAAGAAAGAAAATGTGTTTCAGAATAACAGTTTAGTTCAGTTGGATTTTGTAATGACAATGTTAAACAAATATGAAACTTATCACGATTTAGTTCTTCTCTTCCACCAGTAACTTCTTTATACAAATGTTGTTGGTGTGCAGCAATGTAGACAAACAGAGAAGAAGGGGGTTACAGATAGAGATATCAAAATAAGAATAAAGAAGGCAAGAGGAGCTTTCATTTCCCTGGGAGACATATGGAAGTCTAAAGAAATCAAATCTAGAACAAAGATTAAGATATTTAACTCTAATGTTAAAGCAGTTCTGATGTATGTAAGAGTTAAACATGGATAACTACTAAAATAATAAAGCATAAATTATAAACATTCATGAACTGGTGTCTGCGCAGAAGATTAGGACTCTCTCTCTCTCTCTCCCTCTCGATCCCCGCTTAGGCTGATGTGCCAGACTTTCTCATGAATTCTGCTGTTGTTTTTAGGGACTCCGTCCCTTCGTACAGCTTCTCATTAAGCTCTTTATTTTCGGGCCAAGTTTCGTTTTTCAGGCTTGCTAGCAGTTGGCAGTCTTGCAGTATGTGCTCTGCCGTCATGTCCGCCTTTTTACAGTGGCGCAGGCTAGTTGTATCAATTTTAAATTTGTTGAACATCAGGGCCCGAAGTCTGTTAGGGCCGGTACGGAGACGGAGTATAACAACTTGTTTGCTACGGGATAGACCATAGTACCCATCTCTGACGCTGTATTGAGGGTGGTTATGCTACGGGATAGATCATAGTACCCATCTCTGACGCTGTATTGAGGGTGGTTATGCTACGGGATAGACGATAGTACCCATCTCTGACGAGGCTGTATTGAGGGTGATCATGCTACGGGATAGACCATAGTACCCATCTCTGACGAGGCTGTATTGAGGGTGATCATGCTACGGGATAGACCATAGTACCCATCTCTGACGAGGCTGTATTGAGGGTGATCATGCTACGGGATAGACCATAGTACCCATCTCTGACGAGGCTGTATTGAGGGTGATCATGCTACGGGATAGACCATAGTACCCATCTCTGACGCTGTATTGAGGGGGGTCATGCTACGGGATAGACCATAGTACCCATCTCTGACGAGGCTGTATTGAGGGTGATCTTACGACAAATGTTCTCTATATCGCCATCCGATGGTTGTTTTGGCCTCCTCATAGCTGATCTCGTGATCGGTCTGCGGCAGTCGCCTACCTGCTTTTGCTAGCCTGTCTGCCTCTTCGTTTCTGCTTATATTGCAGTGTGATGGGATCCACTGTATGGCTGTGCGTTTGAGTGAGTTTGCTAATACACCGAGTATCGCATTTAGCTCATTGAGCCCAGTTCTGACTGCGTTTTTTAGTGCCGTAATGACCGACAGATCATCGGTAAATATCACCACTTCGTTGCGTGAGGAGCTGCTTCCCTAATGGATAATTTCGGCGGCTGTTCTTAGTGCCTGTGCCGTGTACGAGCTGGAGGGAGCTGCAGGAGATAGCTAGAGATAGGAAGACTTGCCATGAGTTGGTTGGGGGAATATACCTCAATACTGGTTAAAGAGACAGAGAGAGAGAGAGAAGGGGTGGAAGGGGGCTGATGTAGTGATCTTGTGTGTGCTTGTTCTAATGCACTTTATGAGCTGTTATTCATTGGCTGTTCTTGATGACGTCGTTCCATCTTTGTGTGGTCTTCCTCTTGCACATTTTCATGTGGGTCTCTGTGGCTACGTGGTTAAGCCCTTTGCCTTGTGAGTCGAAGGTCGTGGGTTCGAGGTCATTCTGTTCACGAGTGCAGTTTTTTCCAGAGACCCCAGGATTGTTGCTGGAGCTACGGAGTTCGTGCTTTGTGTAATACTCTCAACAGGTGGCGTACCATTTCTGAGGAGAGGGATCGAAATCCGGGGCAATTAAGTCAATCCTTCGGCTTTTAAATCCTTTTTTCCCTCTTGCACATTTCGTTGTACATTTCAGTGTGGCTCTGTGGTAAGCTACACCAGGGTATTTTTGTCAGGTGTCCAAACCATTTAGTTTGTATCTGTTATTATTGTGTATCAACGATACTATTCATTTTATTTTAATTTCTTCTTCTTCTTTGAGAATCCATATCGACCACCTGTTAACCACTCCGTGTGATTTGTATGTGATCTGAGCGCAAGAGCAATTGTACGTTGTGTCAGTTATGTGCCTACAAGTAGGCAAGCACATCTGATTACTGCGATGCTTTTTATTTACTAGGTAGCTTCCCTTGGTCCTACATCAGTCGCCTCTTATGACATGCTTTGTAGGTCGCAGTGATGCTAATCTATGCCTCCCTTGGTCCTACATCAGTCGCATCTTATGACATGCTTTGTAGGTCGCAGTGGTACTATTCTTTGCTTCCCTGCGGGCATGGCAACACACGGGCGATATTATTTTAATTTTTATTAATATCCGTATTATAATAATAATTGCCACATGACGCCCGCGCATATTACTGGTCTAGACTATGCACTGAGGAGAAGTACTGGTCTAGACTATACACTGAGGAGAAGTACTGGTCTAGACTATACACTGAGAAGAAGTACTGGTCTAGACTAAATACTGAGGAGAAGTACTGGTCTAGACTAAATACTGAGGAGAAGTACTGGTCTGGACTATACACTGAGGAGAAGTATTTGTCTAGACTATACACTGAGAAGAAGCACTGGTCTAGACTATACACTGAGGAGAAGTACTGGTCTAGACTATACACTAAGGAGAAGTACTGGTCTAGACTATACACTGAGGAGAAGTACTGGTCTAGACTATACACTGAGGAGAAGTACTGGTCTAGACTATACACTGAGGAGAAGTACTGGTCTAGACTATACACTGATGAGAAGTACTGGTCTAGACTATACACTGAGGAGAAGTACTGGTCTAGACTATACACTGAGGAAAAGTACTGGTCTAGACTAAACACGGAGGAGAAGATTGAATGCACACGGGTAGGATAATTATAAAGAATCAGCGGCAAAGCATTATCATCTTCGACAGGAAATACAAGGAGAAAACTGCAGCCATATACATTTCTTTTTCATTTCACATTGCCTTTTTGTCACCGCCTATCTTACAATGTCACAAACTGTCTCAGAATCTTACAATGTCACAAACTGTCTCAGAATCTTACAATGTCACAAACTGTCTCAGAATCTTACAATGTCACAAACTGTCTCAGAATATTACAATGTCACAAACTGTCTCAGAATCTTACAATGTCATAAACTGTCTCAGAATATTACAATGTCATAAACTGTCTCAGAATATTACAATGTCGCAAACTGTCTCAGAATATTACAATATCACAAACTGTCTCAGAATATTACAGGGTCTAGTTGGCAAAGTTTAAGAATCACTGTTCTAAATATTTGTTCTCAGACACGCTACTCCCAAGCCAAAACTCCCTGTCAGACAAGCTACTCCCAAGCCAAAACTCCCCGTCAGACAAGCTACTCCCAAGCCAAAACTCCCCGTCAGACAAGCTACTCCCAAGCCAAAACTCCCCGTCAGACAAGCCATCTGAAAGCTACTCCCTGCAGATTTCTTATCAAAGCTAATCCACTTGAACGCTTGCTCAACAGACACATTAATCTCATTCAATATTAGAATTCAGACAACTGTTTATGTATCTCAGTTTTGTCTTGTCTTGAAGGATTGCCAAAGTTAGATATAGCCAGTAAGTGACAACATGAGGGAGACGGTGTTTAACTTGCACTTGGTATTGGGATAAGAATAACTTCTATGTTCGTGACACGATTTATAATCTAGTCACGTGATGGCAGAAGAAGGAGAGAAAGCAACTGTGATACATTTCTGTTTGTTGTGACATGTCATTTGTCGTGACATGCCATTTGTTGTAACATGTCAATTTTTCTGACATGACGTTCGTTGTATAAAAATCGGGTACTTGTCATCTAATTGATTCAAATAACATTTCAAGTTTTAGTTAGGGTTAAAGTTCTAGTTAGAGTTAAAGTTCTAGTTAGGGTTAAAGTTCTAGTTAGGGTTAAAGTTCTAGTTAGGGTTCAAGTTCTAGTTAGGGTTAAAGTTCTAGTTAGGGTTAAAGTTCTAGTTAGAGTTAAAGTTCTAGTTAGGGTTAAAGTTCTAGTTAGGGTTAAAGTTCTAGTTAGGGTTAAAGTTCTAGTTAGGGTTAAAGTTCTAGTTAGGGTTAAAGTTCTAGTTAGGGTTAAAGTTCTAGTTAGGGTTAAAGTTCTAGTTAGAGTTAAAGTTCTAGTTAGGGTTAAAGTTCTAGTTAGGGTTAAAGTTCTAGTTAGGATAGCCAACTTTGAATAAATAATAATTTTCAAAAGTTCCTTTTCCCAATCTCTGATCTTAACCAGACTGGAAAATCCTGGCATATCCTTTACAGGACATCGTCAACAGCCACAGTAAACGAGTTGTTGATTTTCTAGGCATCACTTATACTTCCAGTAGTTTGTTATTGCTTTCTGAACGGTGAGGTCTATGTTTAAAATTTGTAAAAATCTACGGGAACGAATTTGCTTCCAAACTGTCCACCTTAGAGTTTGAACTGTCCACCTTAGAGTTTGAACCAGGTACGTTTGTGTTGTGATCGAGCTCAAAGTAACTAAAATAGTAATGGGTCTAAAAACCGACCACAACGAACCGGGTTTTACCCCATGTAGCACCAGGTTTTACCCCATGTAGCTCCGATGTTTTACCCCATGTAGCACCAGGTTTTACCTCATGTAGCTCCGATGTTTTACCCCATGTAGCACCAGGTTTTACCTCATGTAGCTCCGATGTTTTACCCCATGTAGCACCAGGTTTTACCTCATGTAGCTCCGATGTTTTACCCCATGTAGCACCAGGTTTTACCTCATGTAGCTCCGATGTTTTACCCCATGTAGCACCAGGTTTTACATTATGTAGCACCAGGTTTTATCTAATGTAGCACCAGGTTTTACCTCATGTAGCTCCGATGTTTTACCCCATGTAGCATAAGGTTTTACATTATGTAGCACCAGGTTTTATCTAATGTAGCACCAGGTTTTACCTCATGTAGCTCCGATGTTTTACCCCATGTAGCACCAGGTTTTACATTATGTAGCACCAGGTTTTATCTAATGTAGCACATGTAGCCCATGTAACTCGGTCCGTCTCCATATAAGTATCATACCACCTGCAGAAAGTATTGAGCAAAACACAAAATCCTTAGCCCTGGCAACAATCCTAGGGTTCTCTGGAAAAATATGCACTTGTGAACAGAATAATGGGGTCCGGATTCGACCATACTACGTTAAGAACGCAAGGCGAAGGTTTCAGCACTTAGACACATAAACTCACCTAGCCATACTAAAATTGGTATTCGAGTGAATAAAATGACATGTACATAAAGTTGTTCTGAACGCTTCGAATATCTGCTAGTGTGTCCAGAAGACGATATAGAAAATTAGGGTGAGAACCGATTAGATGGTGAGAGAACTGTCAAAACATTACTCGTTGTTGGGTACGTTCGATACTCTTCTCGGATCAATGTTGTCCTCAATTGTTTGAGAACGGACTCGCCGTATAAGATACTGAGTAAGTGTTCTATCGTTGTCATTTTGATGTAAATCTTGCAACGTAACTGAATGTCGTGTTTCAATACATATCTGCAGTTACGTGTTATTAATTGTTCTCACGAAGGATTGATTTAACTGCTCTAAGATTGACTTTATATGGCCTGGTCCATGACTGCAGACATGGCACGTCACCTACTTGAGAGTATTGCAGTTAAGTTAATTCTAATAACTTAAATATTCAAGAAAACGATGTTGTAGTCGCTACAAAATTTTCTGAAGTTGATCACGTTTGTTTACTATCTATGACAAGCTAGAAAGGCAGTAGAACTCCCTACAAGCTCAAGTATTTCTTGCCTACATTGTGAAAAGACATTTCAAGTCCGCATCGGGCTCACTAGTCATCTACGCACACACAGACAAACATAATGCAACTATATTCTCTTGGATGAAAATTGGTGGTCATCATCATCTGTGAAGGACAAACATCATCATCTTGTCAAGATTTAGTCAGAAGAGGATCACGTTTCAGAGGGGCGTCTGGCTGAATGGATTTGAGCACGGACTACCATTCGGGAGACCCAGCTAACAATCCTCGGTAAAGTCAACAAGTTGTGTTCTGTCGGGGGCATAAAGAAACAAATTCTAACCTGAATAGTTTCGCGACGATTGCACTAAATATGCGATCATTACATTTTCCAGTCTCATGTCTTCCCTGTCTTCCTATGATAATAATAATAATAATTCCTCTCGTACCGTTATACGTTACATAGGGCCTGCAAGTAATTTCTCCATACCGCTCTATCCTGGGCAACTCGCTCAATCTCCTCCATGGAACTGAGACCGATATTTCCTGCCTCTCTCAGCAAAGTTCGTTTCAGGGTCTCCTTAGGTCGACCTCTCTTTCTTGAACCCTTTGCATCCCACTTCAGTGCCTGCTTTGATATTCGTTGATCATTTCTCCTCAAGGTGTGTCCAACATATCTCCATCTTCTCTTTCTTATAACAGTTGTCACTAGTGGTTGACCAGACATGTCTCTGATTTCATCACTTCTCCTGAATTCGTTCCATTTTATATTCATTATTTTTCACAGACATCTATTTTCAAATGCATTCAACTTGCTTTCTATATCTTTAGTCATTTTCCAACTCTCGCTGGCATATGTTAGGATTGATACAACATTTGAATTGAAAATTCGTAATTTAGTTTTAATACTATATAACTTGCAGTTCCATATTTTATTTAGACTTTTAAAAGCTGATGTTGCTTTACCAACTCGTATCATAATTTCTTTTTTAACATTTCCTGTCCTCCTATACTGCCCTAAATATCGGTTTTACATGCAGTTTTGTGTTTTTTCCCGATCCAGAAACACTTGAGCTGAAAGCTCTTCGGCTCGGTGTCATGGACATCGTAACCCTTCGGCTCGGTGCCACGAACACCGTAAATCTGGGGAACCTGTAGATTTTCTGCCAGTCCGCGGAGTTGAACCCGCACTTCTAGTCACCCGTAGTCCAACTCGCTACGAACACGCTGGGCACGCGGGCGTATTACATGTAGTAACGACAGGTGATTACACCTCACTACTGTCTATGTCCATATGTAGTCTGAAGTTGATCATGTCTAACTACTGTCTATGTCCAGACGTAGTCTGAAGTTGATCATGCCTGTTTACTGTTGTTGATTACATTGATACAAACTATCACATTCTCTCTCTTTCTCTCTCGCTTTGCCTTTTTACCCCGGATTGGGGCATAGGCCCTCAACAAACTCGTGCCAAGTCTTCCTATCTCTAGCTACCTCCTGCAGCTCTCTCCAACTCTTCTTTATATTGTTGATCTCCGACTCCGAATCTCGTCTCCATGTATTTCTCGTCTCCCTTCTTTCGCTATCCCTGCGGATTCCAGGCAAGGACCCTTCTTGTTATATTCCCCTCCGGTTTTCGCAAAGTGTTTCCTATCCAGCGCCAGCGTCTTTTTTAACCTGTTCGTTCACTGGAATCTGTCTTGTTCTCTCCATAAGTTCCTCGTTTGTGACCCTATCATACCATCTTATTCCCTCTATTCTGCGCAGACACCAGTTGATGAATGTTTGCAATTTATGCGCTATTGTTTTAGTTGATTTTCATGTTTCTGACTTAGTTGATCTCCATGTATCATGTTTTGTCTCACAGCGACAGGATCAGAAGAGATTAACGTGTTTGAAGTGCAAGAATAGTTACACTTTTACAATCATCAAAGTATTTGTTAAATACAAGTTATTTAACACTCTCGTTACTGCCTGTCATAGGCCCTAATGCTTTTTTTCTTAAGGGTGGTATAGGATAAAGAGGACATTATTCTGTTGAATTATAATGACTGCATGGCTTAGCCTGTTGAATTTAATGACTGCATGGTTTAGTCTGTTGAATTTAATGACTGCATGGTTTAACCTATTGAATTAAATATCCGAATTTTTGTTCTAGATTTGATTTCTTTAGACATCCATATGTATCCCAGTGCAATGAAAGCTCCTCTTGCCTTCTGTATTTTTATTTTAACATCTCTATCTGTTCAACCCTATTTGTCTACGTTGCTGCCCAAATATGTGTATGATTCTACCTCTTGAAGTGTGATTTCACTCAGGCAGATCAAGTTGTCGTTTGCTTGGTTGTCATTACAATGATACAAACTACCACATTCTCTCAAATCGTGTAAATATATTTGCTTTTCTTTAACAGTTCATTCTTCTCTATAATAATTCATTCTTCGATATAGTATTTTCTTCTTGTTTTGTTGTGCACCAGCTGGTCGAAAGTTTTAGAGCGCGATCTCTATACGGGCTCAATCCACAGTAAGCCCAATGATTTTTTTGTCGGCGGATGAAGAAAACAAATACTAACCTGAACAGTTAAGCGCCGATTGCACAAACCATGCAGTCATTAAATTCAACAGGCTAATGCCCTCTTTACCCTACACCACCCTTAAGAAAGCATTAGGGCCTATGACAAGCAGTAACGACAGTTGTTAAATAACTTGTATATATCAATCACTTTGATGATTGTAAAAGTGTAACAATTCTTGCACTTCAAACACATTAATCTCGTCTGATCCTGTCGCTGTGACACAAAACATGATAAGAGAAAAGAAGAAAAAAGAAAACATTTTTAATAATTTGTCCGATTTCAAATTAAGAACTAATCTTCTTGTAAACGTGATCTTAAAGGATGTGTTGCAGACGATACTAGAAATGGCATCTTAAAAAATCAGAAAAATTGTCATCTGATCTTATCCATGAATTACATTTTCCTTTCTTATCCATGTTTTGCAGCAATGTCAATTACCACTTTGAAATGAAATATTGTGGAGTTCTCTCACAGAAGGTGGACATTTGTCAAGTTTAAACAAATGTGTTCTTGGTTTGTAAACATTGTTGGAACAAAACTCTAATTCAAACCTTTCTTATAATTCAGATAAACTAGAACAATATAGCCTGGTTACGATCAAATATGAATGTGTCTAGAGCAGGTGTTCTCAAATGGTGTGTACAGATGCACCAGCGTGCCCGGTGACATTCCTAGATGCAGGGCCGCGTCGTTCTATGATACAGAGAGGAGGCCGCATCAGTGCAGTCGGCACGGTAAGGGGTGGCATAAACAGCAAGATCAAAATACAACTTGAACCAAAAACAAATGTTCTATATTGGGCAATGTTATTCCGGTATCGATGTCTACGTGTTCTATATTGAGCAATGTTATTCCGGTATTGATGTCTACATGTTCTATATTGGGCAATGTTATTCCGGTATTGATGTCTATATGTTCTATAATGGGCAATGTTATTCCGGTATTGATGTCTACATGTTCTATATTGGGCAATGTCATTCCGGTATTGGTGTCTACATGTTCTATATTGGGCAATGTTATTCCGGTATTGATGTCTACATGTTCTATATTGGGCAATGTTATTCGAGTATTGATGTCTACGTGTTCTATATTGGGCAATGTTATTCCGGTATTGATGTCTACGTGTTCTATATTGGGCAATGTTATTCCGCTATTGATGTCTACGTGTTCTATATTGGGCAATTTTATTCCCGTATTGATGTCTACATGTTCTATATTGGGCAATGTTATTCCGGTATTGATGTCTACATGTTCTATATTGGGCAATGTTATTCCTGTATTGATGTCTACATGTTCTATATTGGGCAATGTTATTCCGGTATTGATGTCTACGTGTTCTATATTGGGCAATGTTATTCCGGTATCGATGTCTACGTGTTCTATATTGAGCAATGTTATTCCGGTATTGATGTCTACATGTTCTATATTGGGCAATGTTATTCCGGTATTGATGTCTATATGTTCTATATTGGGCAATGTTATTCCGGTATTGATGTCTACATGTCCTATATTGGGCAATGTTATTCCGGTATTGATGTCTACATGTTCTATATTGGGCAATGTTATTCCGATATTGATGTCTACATGTTCTATATTGGGCAATGTTATTCCGGTATTGATGTCTACGTGCTCTATATTGGGCAATGTTATTCCCGTATTGATGTCTACATGTTCTATATTGGGCAATGTTATTCCGGTATTGATGTCTACGTGTTCTATATTGGGCAATGTTATTCCGCTATTGATGTCTACGTTTTCTATATTGGGCAATGTTATTCCGGTATTGATGTCTACATGTTCTATATTGGGCAATGTTATTCCGGTATTGATGTCTACATGTTCTATATTGGGCAATGTTATTCCGGTATTGATGTCTACATGTTCTATATTGGGCAATGTTATTCCGGTTTGATGTCTACATGTTCTATATTGGGCATTGTTATTCCGGTATTGATGTCTACATGTTCTATATTGGGCAATGTTATTCCGGTATTGATGTCTACATGTTCTATATTGGGCAATGTTATTCCGGTATTGATGTCTACGTGTTCTATATTGGGCAATGTTATTCCGGTATCGATGTCTACGTGTTCTATATTGGCAATGTTATTCCGTATTGATGTCTACATGTCTATATTGGCAATGTTATTCCGTATTGATGTCTACATGTTCTATATTGGGCAATGTTATTCCGGTATTGATGTCTACATGTTCTATATTGGGCAATGTTATTCCGGTATTGATGTCTACATGTTCTATATTGGGCAATGTTATTCCGATATTGATGTCTACATGTTCTATATTGGGCAATGTTATTCCGGTATTGATGTCTACATGTTCTATATTGGGCAATGTTATTCCGGTATTGATGTCTACATGTTCTATATTGGGCAATGTTATTCCGGTATTGATGTCTACATGTTCTATATTGGCATTTAATGTTATTCCGTATTGATGTCTACTGTTCTATATTGGGCAATGTTATTCCGGTATTGATGTCTACATGTTCTATATTGGGCAATGTTATTCCCGTATTGATGTCTACATGTTCTATATTGGGCAATGTTATTCCGTATTGATGTCTCATGTCTATATTGGCAATGTATTCCGGTATTGATGTCTACATGTTCTATATTGGGCAATGTTATTCCGGTATTGATGTCTACATGTTCTATATTGGGCAATGTTATTCCGGTATTGATGTCTACATGTTCTATATTGGGCAATGTTATTCCGGTATTGATGTCTACTGTTCTATATTGGGCAATGTTATTCCGGTATTGATGTCTACATGTTCTATATTGGGCAATGTTATTCCGGTATTGATGTCTACTGTTCTATATTGGGCAATGTTATTCCGGTATTGATGTCTACTTGTTCTATATTGGGCAATGTTATTCCGATATTGATGTCTACATGTTCTATATTGGGCAATGTTATTCCCGTATTGATGTCTACATGTTCTATATTGGGCAATGTTATTCCCGTATTGATGTCTACATGTTCTATATTGGGCAATGTTATTCCGGTATTGATGTCTACATGTTCTATATTGGGCAATGTTATTCCCGTATTGATGTCTACATGTTCTATATTGGGCAATGTTATTCCCGTATTGATGTCTACATGTTCTATATTGGGCAATGTTATTCCGGTATTGATGTCTACATGTTCTATATTGGGCAATGTTATTCCCGTATTGATGTCTACATGTTCTATATTGGGCAATGTTATTCCCGTATTGATGTCTACATGTTCTATATTGGGCAATGTTATTCCGGTATTGATGTCTACATGTTCTATATTGGGCAAATGTTATTCATGGTTACATGTTCTATATTGGGCAAGTTATTCGGTATTGATGTCTACGATTTAATATTCATACATTTGTGCAGTTTAAAAATATCATCGCAATCGGAGGTTATTTTAAAAAATGAACATTTAAGGGGCGGCATTTCTAAGACTTGCATTATACTCAGACAATATACCGCACGGCCACACCTAGATGCGCCCTATTAAATCACAGATTAGGGGTCGGGAAAGCGATGCCAGTGCGAACCAGTGTAAACATCGACAAGACACATCAGACCCATGATTCTCATTGGCATACATTAAATTAGGAATAAATGTACTTAGAGTTTTCTTAATTATTTCTTTGCTTTTTACATCTTATTTATAACATTTTTGTGTATAGTGCGCCTAGGACATTGTGTAGGACTTCAAGTGTGCCTAGACTTCAAGTGCGCCTAGGACATTGTGTAGGACTTCAAGGGTGCCTAGACTTCAAGTGTGCCTAGGACATTGTGTAGGACTTCAAGGGTGCCTAGACTTCATGTGCGCCTAGGACATTGTGTAGGACTTCAAGGGTGCCTAGACTTTAAGAAAGGTTGAGAACCACTGATGTAGAGCAGTACTATCCAATGCAGCTCCCGAGCGATACTCCCATGGCGCCCTATATTACACCACCGGATTTAACGGAACAAAAATTTCAAGGAACAAAATATATATTTCTGAATAACAGTTGATGCAGAGCCGTGCCGTGATATGATGCAAAGAGGCGGCAGCATCAGGCGACACCGTAAGGGGGCGCGGCATAAGCAGTGAACTCAACATCACAATTAAAGGTTATTTTAAAGGAAAAATATTAAGGGCGGCATTTCGAAGACTTGCATCATAGTAAGAAAATATACCGCACGGCCCTGAGTATATGTCCAGTGTTGTTTAGCAACACGAGTTATTGAAATTGAAACGTTTAGTCCACATTCAGTTATCATCTGTTATTTGTTTACTAAATGTTACTATTAGTGTTACTTTCTTTGTGGTAACAAAACCTGTTGTTACTGCATGTGTTACAGCTTTTTATGGATAGGTGTAAGAAAGGTGGGATGAGAACCTGAGGAATTTAATGGCCACATGTTTAGTGCAGTCGCCTGCGAAGTTGTTCAGATTTTTTCTCTTATGCCCACAACAGAAAAACATAATTGGCCTTACCAGGGATTGGACACTCCCTCATGGGAGCCACGCTCTAATCTGTTCGACCAGACGCCTTTATTAGTACTTTTATTATTACTATTGCAATTGCCAAATAGCGCCCATGACTCCATAGTCACATGAGTCCAGTAGTCAGACGCGCCCTAATAAATACAAACTTTGGACAGAACTGGCCTGGAGGTATCGATATATTCTTATATCACACAAGCTGGAGGTATCGATATATTCTTATATCACACAAGCTGGAGGTATCGATATTTTCTTATATCACACAAGCTGGAGGTATCGATATTTTCTTATATCACACAAGCTGGATAATGTTGGTGAATTTGTATATAATTATCTTACGGTATCGGTTTGGTTTGATAATAACAACAAGTTTACGGTATCGAATAATTATAATATCAATATTCGTCTGCTTTTATAATATCTATTTACATTTTTGTCTGATTATTTATGCGTGCACGACAAGGCAGAAATAATATGATTGTGTGGGCGTTCATGTGTTTGCGTGTATATATGTGGGCGTGTGGGTATGTTTATCTAACTAGGATTTGAAGACGCAGGATTGCCATCATTGCATCAGGTTCCACTAGATAACACAGCCCCCTCTGCAGAAATGACACCCCACCAAGTTAAGAGTATTGCACACATCTTCAGCAAGAATCCTTGGGTTCTCCCAACAAAATATGCATTAGTCAAATGAAGGCCTGTATTCGAACACACGACTTTCATAGCTCATGACAAAAGACTTAGACGTCTAGCCACACAAATCCTCCATTGTATGTGTGTGTGTATGTGTGTGTGTGTGTGTGTGTGTGTGTTTGTGTTTTTGTGTTTTTGTGTTTTGTGTGTGTGTGTGTGCGTATGTGCGTATGTATGCATGTATGTATGTATGTATGTATGTATGTGTGTATGCATGTATGTATGTATGTATGCATGTATGCATGTATGTATGTATGTATGCATGTATGCATGTATGTATGTTATTCAGATGTTGGTTCTTGTATATAGTGTTGCTCTGTTCATTATGCAAATTATTATTATATGTTGTGTATATATGTTGTTAGCGGTATGGATAAATTACTTGCAGGCCCTATGTAACGTATAACGGTACGAGAGGAATTATTATTATTATATATGTTGTTGCCAATCATGTACATTAAACAAACAATCAAAACGATCATTGTAGGCCACGGAGATTTGGTTTTACAGAAAAATGCTGAAAATTCCATGGACAGCAAAGAAAACAAATGTGGAGGTTTTAAATCAGGCCTGCACACAAAGAAACCTTATCAAAAGAGTAAGAATCCGACAATCAAGGTTCTTCGGGCATATAATGCGAAGAGAAGGTTTAGAACATTTGGTGACAATAGTTACAAATTTAGGGAATGAGAGATCGTGGAAGACAGAGGGAGAAGATGTTGGATGGCCTGACATTATGGTTCGACAAAAGATCGACGTCAGAACTGACTAACAATGGAGAGCGAGAGTTGTAGAGAGACATGATCGCCGGCAGGCATGACACTTGATTGATTGATATATGTTGTGTATATATGTTGTGTCTGTATGATATATTATTCTGCTATATGTATGTGTGTTGATGCTCCTCGGTTTACTAGTCATAGAGAGAAATATTATAAGTGGTATTGGTGATTCTTGACTGAAGCCTAGTCTGAATCTTAATTATAAAATTGATTGTCTGTTTGCGTGTCATATCAACAAAAATAAAGATCTTCATACTCTATAAATATGAAACTTTGACATCTCATTCCTTTAGAAAGTTGTAGATCAACGCGACCATGTTCATCTCTTTAGGTGATTTGTTTACCGAGTTATAAATTAGTTAAGTGGGTTGAAAATCTGTAATTTTATAGCGTGATCACTTAGTCATTATAGTGAGTCATTGAGCATAAAGTAAAAAGTAAAGGAACCCTTTTTCATACCTCGAGGTATATTGGGTAGTACGGTGTTAGGTCCTTTATTTTTCATTGACTGTTGGCACACGATGGGTGATGTGGTCAACATTCAGCCCACCGTCTTACTTCCTAGTGCTTTCCATGGTACTCAAATAAGACTGGGTCAGTCTTAGAGTTGTTACGGTCGGAAAGATGTTTCACACCCACTGTAAAATTGAACCCAGTCCACTAGCTTAACAAGTGAGTTCACTAACAACTACGCTACTGCGGCTCTCTAGTTCACTAACAACTACACTACTGTGGCTCTCTAGTTCACTAACAACTACACTACTGCAGCTCTCTAGTTCACTAACAACTACAGCACTGCAGCTCTCTAGTTCACTAACAACTACGCTACTGCAGCTCTCTAGTTCACTAACAACTACACTACTGCGGCTCTCTAGTTCACTAACAACTACGCTACTGCAGCTCTCTAGTTCACTAACAACTACGCTACTGCAGCCTAGTTCATAACAACTACTCTGCAGCCAGTTCACTAACAACTACACTACTGCGGCTCTCTAGTTCTACAACTACGCTACTGCAGCCTAGTTCACTAACAACTACACTTGCGGCTCTCTAGTTCACTAACAAGCTACTGCGGCCTCATTCACAACAACTACGCACTGCGCTCTCTAGTTCACTAACAACTTCGCTACTGCGGCTCTCTAGTTCATACACTACACTACTGAGCTCAGTTCCTAACTACACTCGCATCACTCTAGTTCACTAACAACTACACTACTGCAGCCTCTAGTTCACTAACAACTTCACTACTGCAGCACTCTTCTCAATTCACTGCAGACAGACCCCACACTACTTGAGCTCTCTAGTTCACTAACAACTACACTACTGTGGCTCTCTAGTTCACTAACAACTACACTACTGCAGCTCTCTAGTTCACTAACAACTACACTACTGCAGCACTCTAGTTCACTAACAACTATACTACTGCAGCACTCTAGTTCACTAACAACTACACTACTGTGGCTCTCTAGTTCACTAACAACTACACTACTGCAGCACTCAGACATTGAACATACATAACGGTAAATGGAGAAAAATGTAGTTGGAGCAATTGTAAACGGAAATACCAAATACAAAATCAAATCAAATGTATTTACTTGTTTTAAAAAAAATCCACACTAAACAAAAATATAACTTTTCGCTGGTCCATATCATGAAAACAATCATTTGTGATAAACAATTTTGTTTGTAAAATAGAATGAAATATAACATGTCAAATATGAAAGTACTGGGAACCTGTTTCTATACAACGAGAAATATGAAAGTACTGGGAACCTGTTTCTATACAACGAGGTTAGTTTTAGAATAGGGAGCTAGGTCCATATTTGTCTTTGATCTTTGACACATTATGGGTTAGGGTGTTTATATGAAGAAGTGGTTAGGGTTAGGGTGTTTATATGACGAAGTGGTTAGGGTTAGGGTGTTTATATGACGAAGTGGTTAGGGTTAGGGTGTTTATATGACGAAGTGGTTAAGACGATTGCCTGTTGTTCTGAAGGATATGGGTTCGAATTCGAATCGAGTCACGTGTGCAATGTTTCTCATGAGATTGGATTCTTGTTAGAACCACGGAGTTTGTGCGTTGTGTAGCATGCTCAGCGTTTGTATCAACGGAACCACAGAGTTTGGGCGTTGTGTAGCATGCTGAGCGTTTGTATCGACAGGAACGGGGCCATATGGGGTAACACGATGCAATGAAGTCAATGCTTTGCATTTAGACACTATTAAGACACCGTGGTCAACAACACACCGACTACCTTTGTATCTCAGTGGTTCCCTAGTGCCCAATTGAAACTAGGTCGACATCAAAACAAATATTGTCACAACAAATTCAAGACCTTAATCTCATGGAAAGCTGAGTACATAGTCTGATATTAATATAATTAGTTATTAGTTACTGTATTGGTCACAGCACTCCGGACAGACCCATAAGTGCTCAATCTCCCCAACAGATGTCGAACGGCATGCATACTGCTGGTTTCTCTGGCTCGCTGATTAAATACACTCCTCACTCTGCCTCTCAAGCACGAAGCTCTACTTGTGCAATGAGTAAGTCCAAACGCCTTAACCCTTTAGCTGCTGAATACTTTTCGAATATGTGTTAGTCTGTGCTGAATACTTTTACTCATATACTCCTCTCTGTGCTGAATACTTTTCCCCTCCAAATACAAGAGATTTGTCAGGCGGTGTAGACTCTGTTTTTACGCCCGAAAATATAAAGTGTGCTGGCGTGTTTTTACCCAGTCAACTCTAAAAACAGGGTAGACAACTGACCGTGTAAACCATGATCTAGTTTTGAGTTGTGGATCTGACTAGATCTCTATACGAAATCCATTAATGTAACGACAGACATGAGTGTAAAAGTGAAACCAGTGGCTGTACAAATATTTGTTGTATATCTATCTATTCTCTAATCCTGTTTTGTCAGGTTGAAAAAGAAGATACATAGAACGAGCCTCTCTATGCATCTTGTCTTTCTTTCTCTTCTCCAATCCTAATTTGCCTCATAGCTTCAGGGTAAGAAGAGATTTCTAGCACAGACTTTTGTGTGTGCTTCATAAATAGTGTCTTTCATCACCTCTGTTACCTCTGAGGTCCCTGAGGTGAGAAGAATACGTGAAGAAGAAGACTTCACTAAAAAAAAAAAAAGAATATAAGAAAAAAATGGCAAGAATGTTTACATAAGATGCCGATAAGAGGGAATCATCATCAAGGTGCGTATCCTTTATATGACGTTGCTCTCTTTGCAGCGCATCTTAAATTCACACAGGCCATCGTGACGCTAGATGTGACCAAAGTATCAAATTTGTCTGTACAGTATGTTGTTTGTCAGCCAATTCTCTTTAACATTTTGTTCTTTCAGGACATCAGTGTTCTTTCTTTTTTCTGTCCATGGTATTCGTAAATTTGTCTGTAGCATTTAGTTTCGAAGGACTGGATTTTCGTTCTTGTTTTTAAGAGGGAATATGTTTGCATAAGAAAGTGATAAGAGGGAAGAACATGAGACATTGAGCAGATGAAGTGTGAGGGTAGGATGAGAGTAGAAGACGGAGAAAATAATGTGAAAATGAGAGAACAAGAGGTGGATAACATTGAAAGGTAGATTGAATGAGAGAACAAGAGGTGGATAACATTGAAAGGTAGATTGAATAAAGAGGAAAAATACAATGAAAGAATAACAAACAAAGAAATAAATAAGATAGATGTGAAAGAGAAGAAAATAGTGGAACAAGACAATTAGTTATTGGCAAGGAAACTGATCATAGTGACAGGATAAGGAGAGATTTTTTGAACAGGCTTTTCTGTGCGCTTCATAAAGTGTTTTTCACTGCCTCTGTTATTTCTGAAGTCCACCTTTTGAATGGAAGGCTTTTTTTGCTTTGTATCCACTGTATTGGTATAACATTGCCCTTTGAAGGGCACTGTCTGTTGGTAATTTGCTTATGTGGCCGAACCATTTAATTTGTTGCTTCTTGATAAAGTTCAGTACTGATGTTGTGCCCACTTTTTTCCTGATGTCTTCATTTCTAAACCGGTCTCTTCTTGATACTCCTAGCATTCTGCGTAGATACTTCATCTCTTTTGTGACTAGTTTTCTTCTGTCATTTCCACTAACTGCCTGCAAGTGAATATTGCATCTGTACAGCTCCTATTCCTCCAAAATCCCATTTATGTGTCGCTGAGCTGTGGCTCGACAGTATGGCGACCCTTTTTAAATGTCCAAAGTATTTGTTGTAAATGAGGTTAATGACAAACATTGTAAATAGATTAAAGATAATAACAAACTTGAGATATGGTCACACATTGAATTTTATTTTAATCATGGTTTTATTCATACAGCTTCAAAAAATTCACTGTAGAAGCTAACATCACACATAATAAATTCATACAAATAATACTGCATGTTACAATATGTACATCTATTAGGATACATAACAATAAATTATTATGGTACTGGTATCATACTGTGAATCCACTCGCTGACCAGATTGAGAGAGATGGGTGTCAATATTGGTGCAGCCCGAAAAGAATGACAAACTAAATATGCAAGGATATTGATTAATCAACATCGAACTGGCGTGTTGGGTCGCTGGACGCTGCTGGATTTGCTGAGGCGGAGATTGGAGCACCTATGGACATGTCCGGAGTGCTATGATAATAGTTCTTATATAACTGAAAACAATAAATTCATCACAACAATGGTTCATAATGATGCATGTTACAATATGGACATCTATTAGCACACATAACAATAAATTCATCAGTTACTATGTGAAAAAGTTGGATATTACAATAGAACTGTTAATTGTGCTTCTAATAAATTTTTTTTAGTATGAAATATTTCAAAACATGGTGTAATACACAGTGCTACATCACAGTCTTTGCACAAGTATCTTGTTTCACGTCGCTTTTTGAGCACACCACACACTTTCTCACTGGAGCCTTCTTCTGGGATGTTTTAGACTCTATGGTTGACGGGAAATGTCTCTCTCTGTACCAATCGTAGTGGCAGATCTGCACTCCTATGTCCTCCTCCGCACTTTCTCCTTTCTTTACAATATTTTTCCAGAATTTCCCATATTAGAGTTAGATGGAAATCAGCAACAGGGATGCTTTTACATGTGACAAGTTTGTATAATGCATGAGAATTCAAAACAGAAAGATCTTGCACATGAAAAAAAACATTTCTTATACCATTTCACAGTTTTTCTAATAGACTCAATAGAACTGAGAAGCTTAATCTAGATTAACAGTTTAATCTAGTGAACCCATACATTTATTATAGTCCACAACACACTTGGGCTTTCGAACACTTTCTCCAGTTTTATAATCCGTTTTGTCATTTTGAACTACTTCTGCATTATGACATGTAGTCATACTGTTAGTGACACCAGTATAAACTATAAAATCTAAAATGTAACCAGTTCTGCAGTCACACAAAACAAAAGTCTTCATTCTAAATCTGCTTCTTTTTGACGGAATGTACTGTTTGAAAGGCAATCTTCTTTGAAAAGAAGAAGAGACTCGTCAATAACAACATCTAGATATGGTGAGAATGCACTCCGAAATGAAGTACGCAAACTGTCAATTACATTTCTAATTTTGTAAAGTCGATCACCACCGGCATCAATGCTGTTGTCTGAGAAGTGAAGCATTGATCACCACCGGTATCAATGCTGTTGACTGAGAAGTGAAGCATCGATCACCACCTGCATCAATGCTGTTGTCTGAGAAGTGAAGCATCGATCTCTACCTGCATCAATGCTGTTGACTGAGAAGTGAAGCATCGATCACCACCGGCATCACTGCTGTTGTCTGAGAAGTGAAGCATCGATCACCACCGGCATCAATGCTGTTGTCTGAGAAGTGAAGCATCGATCACCATCTGCATCAATGCTGTTGTCTGAGAAGTGAAGTATTCTCAGAAGTAATAGAAATCTATCCCGTGACATGATTTCACCAAACACAGTAGTCAGAAGCAAAGGGTGTTGCGACCAGTATTCAATTCATTAATTTTCAGCTTCTTAGTTCTAGACATTAGCAGGCATACAGAAAAATAAGAACATTCTTTAAAGTTAGTATTGGTCCAACGAGAGAGACGATTGCTTATGGTTGCAGAAGCATTGTGAAGAATGTCATTATAAAATCGGTTGCATTCATCAGATATAGACGTAACCAGTGGTGACAGAAAAATAGTAGAAGAAAATCAAGAACTGAACTGTTCTGATTTACATCAGCATTACATCCAGAGCTGGAGTTGTCAAAATTATTTACAATTGGATTCAGGTCATTGGAAGACCATTTAATTGAATCAAATTTATGCCTTTTTGATGGCATGTCATCTTCACTGCACTCCGATGACGACGAAGATGCCGGACATGCAAATAACATGTGCTCAGCCACGCCATTTTTGTTGTTGTCGATGTTGATGGCTGGGTCTGATCGTCTTGTTCAGTTTCAGAATCAGAGCTACACATTTCTTCTTCACTATCACTTCTAGAAAAAAAACTCCAACAATTCCTCATCTACTTTAACAAGTTTCCTTGCCAATTTATGAAATAAATATATAATAAATATACACAGACTAATACTCTCCAACACAAGAATTAACACGAGTAGAAAGTAGACTCAACACCGTCACGTCGGATGTACAAAAATGACTTCCCAAACTTTTTCCAGCATATAAAAACCGGTTTGACCAGTAACACAGGTGTTCAAATGTGTGTAAATTGGTCACAGATGTCTAAAAATAGCTGTTCTTTATCACTAGAATATACACCAGAATTTTCAAGGCGAAAAACGAAAGTAGACAGATTTAGCAGCCAAATTAGAATTGTTGAACGGAAAATTACGTCGTTAGCCCACAGAGGACAGAAAATAAATTAGCATTTATACGGCTTTAGCAGTCTACGGGAACACCGGATATATACGTGCGTAGCAGCTAAAGGGTTAAATCGCTTGATTGATTCAACGTCAGTTTTAGTATCGTCATCCAGCAGTAGGTCGCCAATAGACGGACAAACATTCCACCTTATATAAATATACTCATGATTTATTCATGTCTAACAACAACTGTATAAAACTAAATAAGCTTAGATAGTAGATAAGTAGATCACTATGTACTAGAGCAGGACATTGATCTGTTTAAGAATATACTTCATTTGTTCTATAGAGAAATACAGTATTGTTCTACTTCTTCTTCTGTTTTTCCCCGCTATAAATTCAGTTTGTTTGTTTGTTTGTTAGGTGGTGGGTTAAGCCTCTATGTGACCGAGGCACGCCCTTTCAACCTAAGACATATGTCTTTTTGGTTATATCAGGGCGTATTGGCCTTTTTTTCTTGGTATGGCCATGTGGCCTGGGACTTGTCCTGGTGTGGACTGTGTGTTATTGTGTCTTGATCTGTGTTTGTCCTAATAAGGACATTTGGTCTTGTTCTGTGTAATAAGGACATTGGATCTTGTTCTGTGTATGTCTGTTTTGTCATAATAAGGACATTTTGTCTTGTTCTGTGTTTGTCCTAATAAGGACATTTAGTCTTGATCTGTATGTCAGTTCTGTCCTAATAAGGACATTTGGTATGTTTGATCTTGGCTAACTGGCATTCTCATATCGGGTGCTGGGATGTCTGTTGTCTGGATGGCGGCCTGTGGAGGTCTACTGCCTAGGTGTGCCAGTTCTCTAGGTGGACTGTGGGCCACTTGTGTAGGACTTGGAAAGGGTATTTGGTGCTGATCTGCGTTCTGGCATTCTCATGTCTGATGCTGGGCTGTCTGTAGTCTGGCTGGCGGTCTACATAGTTGGTGTGCTCTAGCAATCTCATGTCTGATGCTGGGCTGTCTGTAGTCTGGCTGGTGGTCTACATAGTAGGTGTGCTCTAGCAATCGGTGACAGTGTTCGGGATAGACTAAGACCAGTCCTTCTATTCTAACTATTATTTTGATTTTAACTACTTAAAAACTATTTATATTCCTATACTTAAACCCTCCCACCCACCCCAACCAAATCCCCCAACCAAACCCCCATCCACCCCAATACCCCTTCCCAACCTACCTCCTTCCCCAACCCACCCCAACTATGAATTCAGGCATAGTCATGGCGCATAATATGGCGCTTCTGATTACTTTTTGCGTGAACGTCTGCTTTCCTTATTCTCAGTGTCCCCCACCATACAAGCCAGCAATCTCTGACTTGGAAGTAAAGTATTCTTGTTTATCAGATAATTTAACATTGTGATCTAAGGGAAATAATACATAGTTATACAACTACGTGTTGACAATGTTTGCATTACTTCCCTTTCGTATCGTTTTTTTTCTGGTTTAAAATATTTCTTCTAATTTCCAGCTTGCTCTTTCTATGATTTCATTAAATGTTTCTTCTACTATTTTTCTAACGTTATTCATGAGAAAAGCAATGGTTTTAGAGTGGGGGATATTTCACGAGATTTCATTATTAATTAGATTATGTTCCATTAGCTATCAGAATATTGCGTGTTCTGTTCATGCACAAATATCATGAGACAATCTTCATGTTTTTATATCTCTTCACGATGCAAGTTTTATTTTAACACTATCTTGTAGTTGCACCTGATAATGTTTTATCGTATTTCACTACGATGGCATAGAGTTAACTGAATGGTAGCTTATTTTGATGTTGTAGATGTAGCTTACATTTAAGATGTTGTAGATGTAGCTTACATTTAAGTGTTGTAGATGTACTTACATTTAAATTTGTAGTGTTTAATTAAGATGTTGTAGTTGTAGCTTACATTTAAGATGTTGTAGTGTACTTACATTTAAGATGTTGTAGTTGTAGCTTACATTTAAGATGTTGTAGTTGTAACTTACATTTAAGATGTTGTAGTTGTAGCTTACATTTAAGATGTTGTAGTTGTAACTTACATTTAAGATGTTGTAGTTGTAGCTTACATTTAAGATGTTGTAGTTGTAACTTACATTTAAGATGTTGTAGATGTAACTTACATTTAAGATGTTGTAGTTGTACTACATTTAAGATGTTGAGTTGTAGCTACATTTAAGATGTTGTCATATGTAACTCATATATAAAACACATAATAAAACAAAAATAAAACTACATTTAAATGTATTAAAACTCATATAAAAACACATACATAAAACAAAAATATAAAACTCATTTAAGACTATATAAACTCAATATAAAAATATACATAAAGACTAAAATATAAAACTCATATATAAAACTCATTTAACAAAAATATATAAACTCATATATAAAACCATACATAAAACAAAATATAAAAACTCATATATAAAACTCATATATAAACTCATATATAAAAACATACATAAAACAAAATATATAAAGACATTATAAACTCAATTATAAAGAAATACATAGAAACAAAAATATAAAAACTATATAAAAACTCATATATAAAATAGTATTTTAACAAAATTTAAAACTATATTAGAAACTACATACATAAAATATAGAAACTATAATAAAATCATATATAAACACATACATAAAACAAAATATAAAAACTCATATATAAAACTCTATATAAACTCATATATAAACAAAATATAAAAACACATATATAAAACACATACATAAAATAAAAATATAAAAAACTCATATATAAAACACATATATAAAACACATACATAAAACAAAATATAAACCTATGTAAACCATACATAAAACAAAATATAAACTCATATATAAAACACATACAAAAAAAAAATATAAAACTCATATATAAAACACATATATAAAACTCATATATAAAACAAAAATATAAAAACTCATATATAAAACTCATATATAAAATCATAAAACACATACATAAAACAAAATATAAAAACTCATATATAAAACACATATATAAAACACATACATAAAACAAAAATATAAAAAACTCATATATAATAGGCGAGAAGTCTCTTTCTGGTTGTTTTTTTTATTCTAATTTTGTCCCAAGATAAATGCTATATGTAAATGAGAACTGCAATATTTGAAAACATGATAAATTGTTTTAACTCTGCACGTGTTTTGTTTATTGAGTTAAGAGTTATTAGTTTGGTTTACCAGTTTATACATTTAATAACGAGATGATTCAGACATTATACTAGATCATTGAGCATGCCAAGAGGTATGCATGGAAAACATGTAATTACACAATTAGTAAACAGGGATTATCCTATTTTTGCTGATCAAGACACATGAGACACGTTTAGTTTGTATTCTCAAAACGAATAAGTTTTGCGACGTTCCAGCCTGCGTTTACGTGCTCAAATTGAACACGATACCTTACGCGTCTTATCGTCCGTCTCCGATAGGACTAGGAACTCGATCTCACCTACACTGAGATAGGGATCTCTAGAAAAATATCCAGATGGCTCTACGAGAGAGCGAACCTGGTACCTTTGTCACCAGAGACGAGCACTTGATCTCTACACTACAGAGACGGCAAGCGTGAATTGTAATATTCCAGAGTGAACGTAAATTCACTTGACGCGTGAGTGGGAAGTAAGTGAGGGGATCCCAGTATACAGCATGTAGGTGGTAGCCCAGTATACAGCATGTAGGTGGTAGCCCAGTATATAGTCTGACTTAAGCTGTCTACAGCTAGGATCAGTAGAGTTAATTTACTAGCATTATCGCTGTTTTAACAACTAAACCACATGTATAATGTAAAGTGTGGTCAACTAGTGATTTATCTACTAGAGAACGTATGCACTAGAACTGAAAGAATACTCTTGGCTTCTTCTTCTTCTTCTACCTGCACCTCTAGGGATGCATAGGTCCGTAACCAAGGCTAATTTTCTTGGTAGTAGTTTCTGTAGCTAGCCTCACGACCTACCTCCTCAATCGTCTCTCACGACATACGTGGCAGTTAGAAGTGGTTCTATTTTTACACCCTAATTTGGGCCCCGTTTCAGAGAGTAAATACAAATGTACGAGTATAAGTGGTACCTAGAAAATCAGCAAACCCGTTTACTGTGGTTGATGGCTAAATTCTGTAAAGAGTATGCTACGAACCCCGTTTACTGTGGTTGATGGCTAAATTCTGTACCGAGTATGCCACGAGTTTTATTTTCAACCACTCGAGCGAAGGCTGTAGTGGTCACCCCTATATCTCAACATCCTCAACTTTCAGCGTAGCACTGCACGCCGAGAACTTTCATATTTTCTGTGTATTTAAAAAACTAAAATATTAAATCAAGTTTGTAATCAGAATAATAGAATGCAAACTCGTACCTTCTAAGAGCAGTGGAAAGAGAACCACAAAGAGACCCTGGCTATTCATTGATCTAATTATTAAGATTCTAAAATGGAAATTAATTGACAAATTATATTGAAATATCTTACATTGAATGTGTTTTAATTCGATATCGTATTATTCAACAACGTTTTTTTGTATTCAGATATTATACATTTGTAATTGGATAAGATGAGCACATACACTGCACAATTTCAATGTCAATTAAATATAATTATGGAATACCAGAGAGATTAGAAAAATGAAAATACATTCTGACATGTAAACCATAGATTACATTAATAATTTCTCTCTCTCTCTCTCTCTCTCTCTCTCTCTCTTTTTATATATATATTAAAGCAAATGGTTTCCTGAATGTGTGTGTGTGTGTATGTGTCATTAAATCAGAAACAGCTAGTTGACATATACAGGGTGTTCAAGATAAAAGTAGCCCGGGCAAGTGAACCAATCTGGCATATGTTTATGAAAATGAGATGGTTCATTTATGATGTAGTAAAGGTCAAGTGAGCAAGTCTTTTTGTGATGGTGTGTAATTATGATGTGGGAAGGGGCGTTGAACAATGGTGACGAAGAACGAGCTAGTCAGAACCGGTTTAAATAATAAATAGACTGAATACAATGGGTACCTGACCACTTTTAATTTGTCAATAGGGATGCTTTTATCTTGAACACCCTGTATAAATGATGGTGGGCGGATATCACAATGTTTAACAACGGAACAATATCGTCATTAACTATGACAAACGACAATATTGTCATCATTGATATGTGCTGTCTACGTTGTCTACTGGCTACACTGGAGTTTCCTGTCAATTTCTGAATGTTTATATACTTGTTTTGTTTATATTTCTATCAGTAAGAAATATGTTTTGAATTAACCGTTGATCGTTGTTTAACGTGAATAACGATTATATTTCATCGATCAGTTTTAAGGTCAGCATAATATAATTGTAGAGGAAGGGATTGGAAAGGAGAAAAGGAATAGGATATATCTTGTAATTTAAAGAAATTTAAATTGAGATTAAGAAGTGACAGAGTACATCAGATTACATAGATAACAATTTTTGATTGGGAACAGATCATATCGATTTTTTGATTGATTGATTGATATAACCATTATCATTACACTTTAGTGAGTAACCACGTGTGCTCCGATCTCTTTCTTACACAGGAAGATTTCAGCTGCAGTGCACGAAATCCGTAGCAGTGGCGAGGGTTCACAATGAAATTTTGAAGATGGTGAAGATTTGTTGGAGGAATTTTATTTTAATTCTCTTTCTAATGAATTTTGTCCGGGCAGCGGCTTTCCAGCCTGCTCTTCTCGATTTTGAACTTTCAATGGTTCTTTTACGTGCTCAAATTGAACACTGGACCTACGTTTTATCGTCCGTTTCTGATAGGAATAGAAACTTAATCTCACCTAAACTGAGATCAGGATCTCTGCAAAAATATCCAGATGGCTCCACGAGGGAGCAGACCAAGTACCTTTGGGACCAGAAGCGAGTACCTAACTTCTATACTAGAGAGAATGTAGTCATGTCATGTGATTTTGTAGATATTGCATAGATCATGTATATTTTAGATAGAACATCGCTGACTATATAAAGAACATATTGAAGATGGGGGAAACAGTGATGACTATATAAAGAACATATAGAAGATGTTAGGAACAGTGATGACTATATAAAGAACATATTGAAGATGTTAGAAACAGTGATGACTATATAAAGAACATATAGAAGATGTTAGGAACAGTGATGACTATATAAAGAACATATAGAAGATGTTAGGAACAGTGATGACTATATAAAGAACATATAGAAGATGTTAGGAACAGTGATGACTATATAAAGAACATATAGAAGATGTTAGGAACAGTGATGACTATATAAAGAACATATAGGAGATGTTAGGAACAGTGATGACTATATAAAGAACATATAGGAGATGTTAGGAACAGTGATGACTATATAAAGAACATATAGGAGATGTTAGTAACAGTGATGGTCTTAGTAGGATTGGACTATGCAGTCACCTCTGCACACACCATAGAGGTGCTGTAGCACATGTTTGAGGCTGTTGTCATAATCGTTTACGATGTACGGCTATTATTACAGACATCACACCTGTAAGAACAGTGCATGTCAATGATATGTATCATATGTCAATCATCGTGCATTCTACAGGTGAATCTTGCATGAGTTACATTATATTGTTACGTTCAATTGAATAGCAATAAATCCAGTAATATAGACCAGGTAAGCGGCTGTTGAGAATGTCCACTACTGACGCCGGCCAATTTGCACAGAACAGAGAGTTTTCAGGACTGCTGTCATGGGAGCCAAGTTCCGGCAGGGACAAGCTACTTGATGATGATGCGACTATACCTTTTGTGCAACAGACGATTCACAATCAAGGACATTTATGTAAATTAAAATGTGTTACGCATCAGAATAAAAAGATTCACTATTAAACTAAACACCAGTGGCGGCTCGTCATTAAAGGCCAGTGGGAACGGGCCCCACCAAAAATAAGGTGTAATGTGTATTTTTTTTTTATACGTTAAAATATATTCTAACTGAACCATGATTTTTCCGAAAATATCTGTCTGGCCCCACCAACAAAAATGATCACGAGCCGCCACTGAACAACACCATCCTCAACATAATTGTTGTTGAGAAACTTGTAGAGATCAAAGACAATAACATCTCCACAGATTGATGATGATATGCTCAGCAATGAATACATTTTGAGTTTACTTTCTTAATCTAAACTTTCTTGTACAAACACCAGATAGTTTTCTCCTTATAGTTGAAGATATTCACCACACCAAACTCTCTAAGTTATCAATTAGTTAATACTTTACAAGTCAAATAAAATCGACTTCAATTGTATAACACTGACATGTATGTAACAAATCGACTTCAATTGTATAACACTGACATGTATGTAACAAATCGACTTTAATTGTATAACACTGACATGTATGTAACAAATCGACTTCAATTGTATAACACTGACATGTATGTAACAAATCGACTTCAATTGTATAACACTGACATGTATGTAACAAATCGACTTCAATTGTATAACACTGACATGTATGTAACAAATCGACTTCAATTGTATAACACTGACATGTATGTAACAAATCGACTTCAATTCTATAACACTGACATGTATGTAACAAATCGACTTCAATTGTATAACACTGACATGTATGTAACAAATCGACTTTAATTGTATAACACTGACATGTATGTAACAAATCGACTTCAATTGTATAACACTGACATGTATGTAACAAATCGACTTCAATTGTATAACACTGACATGTATGTAACAAATCGACTTTAATTGTATAACACTGACATGTATGTAACAAATCGACTTCAATTGTATAACACTGACATGTATGTAACAAATCGACTTCAATTGTATAACACTGACATGTATGTAACAAATCGACTTCAATTGTATAACACTGACATGTATGTAACAAATCGACTTCAATTGTATAACACTGACATGTATGTAACAAATCGACTTCAATTGTATAACACTGACATGTATGTAACAAATCGACTTCAATTGTATAACATTGACATGTATGTAACAAATCGACTTCAATTGTATAACACTGACATGTATGTAACAAATCGACTTCAATTGTATAACACTGACATGTATGTAACAAATCGACTTCAATTGTATAACACTGACGTGTATGTAACAAATCGACTTCATTTGTATAACACTGACGTGTATGTAACAAATCGACTTCAATTGTATAACACTGACGTGTATGTAACAAATCGACTTCAATTGTATAACACTGACGTGTATGTAACAAATCGACTTCATGTGTATACTAAATGAAAGGATCACACCTGTGACGTCACTTAACAGCAGGTTGGACTTGTAAACTTCGGAAGACTGTGACTGTAAGAACATAATTTGGTTTTTTTAAACTGTAAATGTAGGATCGGTCATACCCACAGTTCCTATTGTTTAATATTGTCAATTGGAGATTAAGCCACGTGTTAACACATAGACATAGCCAAACCTTCCCACAGATTAAGCCACGTGTTAACACATAGACATAGCCAAACCTTCCCACAGATTAACACATATACATACTCAAACCTTCCCGCAGATTAAGCCACGTGTTAACACATAGAGATAGCCAAACCTTCCCGTAGATTAAGCCACGTGTTAACACATAGACATAGCCAAACCTTCACACAGATTAACACATATACATACCCACACCTTCCCGCAGATTAAGCCACGTGTTAACACATAGACATAGCCAAACCTTCCCACAGATTAACACATATACATACCCAAACCTTCCCGCAGATTATGCCACGTGTTAACACATAGAGATAGCCAAACCTTCCCGCAGATTAAGCCACGTGTTAACACATAGACATAGCCAAACCTTCCCGCAGATTAACACATAAACATAGCCAAATCTTCCCGCGGATTAAGCCACCTGTTAACACATAGATATACCCAAACCATCCCATACTTCTAACAACATTGTTATCAAAACATAAACACTTAATATACAATTCTTACTGATCAATCTTGTCAACAACGTTCCTAGATAGACAATTAATGTCAACGACCTCGCCCTGGTACACAAAATCTTTGAACAAATCTTCAGTTAAGTCGCAATGCACTTAACAACCGAATAGTTTATGTTCAAAAATGTGATCACTTCGTACACGAAATCATGTTTTCTTGAATGATGCAACTGAAGTGTTATCTTCAGTTTCTCTCTTAATTGATGTTTTCACTTCGTTGTCGACCTGGCATCTGTTAACTATTCACACTTAGACTACTTAAATGGTGTCTGTTCGTCGTGATGAATGTGACAAGTAGTCTGTCCATGATAGAGTCCAGTTTGTCTCCAGACACGTTAGATGTAGCGAGTATGGGGAGGTTGGAGGTGGAGGGGGTGTTAAAGTTAATAAATTCTATAATCTTCCTACAGATTTCTGGAGGTCTTTGTGACGTAGAGGTTACGTGCTCACCTCTCTTTTCAAAGGTAATCAGTTCGTTCCCTCGTGGAGATATTGGGATATTTTTCTAGAGATCCATGATCTGTAAGTGAGATCGAGTTCCTAGTCCTATCAGAAACAGACGATAGAACGTATGACCCGTGTTAAATCTGAGAACGTACTATCTGAGAACATACTACCCGTGTTAAATCTGAGAACGTAGTACCCGTGTTAAATCTGAGAACGTAAAAGAACCATTGACAGTTCAAAATCTAGAAGAGCAGGCTGAAAAGCCGCTGCCTGGGTAAAACTCATTAGAAAAGTTGAAAATTAAATATCTACTCAAATATCTTTACTATCTTAACAATAACACCGAGACTCCGTCGGTGCTACGGAGTTCGTGCACTGAGATCTTGCCGTGTAAGAAAGAGATTGGGGCGCATATTGTTACTCACCGAAGTGCACTGACGATGGTCCAATCAATCAATCAATCAATCAATCAATCAATCAATCAATCAATCAATCAATAAGCTTACGTGCAACCAGGTTTGATATGATATTTTATCCACAGTTATTCTATGATGATTTGGGGGATAATCAATGACTTGTGTCTTACTTTTGTCTGTCTTGTGTCTTACTTATGTCTGTCTTCTGTCTTACTTTAGTATGTCTTATGTCTTACTTATGCATGTCTTCTGTCTTACTTATGTATGTCTTACTTATGGCTGTCTTGTGTCTTACTTATGTCTGTCTTCTGTCTTACTTATGTATGTCTTATGTCTTATTTATGTATGTCTACTGTCTTACTTAAGTATGTCTTATGTCTTACTTATGTATGTCTACTGTCTTACTTATGTCTGTCTTCTGTCTTACTTAAGTATGTCTTCTGTCTTACTTATGTATGTCTACTGTCTTACTTATGTCTGTCTTCTGTATTACTTATGTATGTCTTATGTCTTACTTATGGCTGTCTTCTGTATTACTTATGGCTGTCTTCTGTCTTACTTATGTCTGTCTTCTGTTTATAGAAATATAAACAATTATATTTAGAGAGAGAGAGAGAAAGAGAGAGAGCAATATACCACATGTGGGTGGAACAGATTATCGTAATTCATGTGCGCTCTCCTATCGACTCAGACATAACCGGAATGTGGGTTTAATAAAACACTCGACGATCCAAAAGTGAGTAAAGGAATTAGTCCACCGACACATGCACACTAGGTTATAGAAATGGGAAGAGGCAGGCACTTCATACCCTAATGTCTAAAAGGCAATGGGGACTTGTATTTATCAATATAGCACATACTCCAACATAGCCCTTTCGTTGCTATATACTTTCAAAAGACGGACCTAAATATAGCTACTCTTTGTTTCTAGGTCACAAACGTGAATGTACGCCTATAGCAGTGACAGTAGAATGTATAACGTGTTAACACGTCTTTAGCCCACAGACGAGAGATTTTAACAGACGTGTTAACTTTAGCAGTGTATTGAAAAAACGTCTTTACACGTCATTAGCAACTAAAGGGATAGAACCAGTTGTATTTGATTTATCAATATGACTTCAGTTTAGACCGTTAGCAATATATTGTCTGACTGTATATGTTGTCTGTCATTCTTGACTGTATATGCTATGTCATTCTTCTTCTTCATGGAACGCTCAATATCGACTCCTTGTTAACCACTCGTTGTGATTTGTATGGGATCCTAGCCTTAGAGCCTTTGTACGTTGTGCTAATTGTGCGCCTACAAGTAGGCCAGCACATCCGATTTCTGCAAAGCTTTTTATATACTAGGCTAGCTTCTCTAGCCCTCTACCTCAGTCGCCTCTTACGACATGCCTTTTCCGTCGCAGTGTTGCTATTCTGTGCCCCCAATAGCCTCGGCAACAGACGTGTGTGGTGTCTGACATACAAGAAATATGCATTTCTTTGCTTCTTTTAATTCCTTGGCTTGATAAATGTCTTTCGTTGGAAACATCGTTGTATATTGTTTTTATACTTTGTAAAACTACAGTATTTTGTTTGTACATGTGTCACCATGTCTGCATAGTTGTACTGCAGTATTCCTGATATCCATAATAATATTTATCAATATATCATACGATAAACATTAGAATTATTTTAATGTGATTACATACACACGATCAAAGCAGGTATTGAAGTGGGATGCAAAGGGTTCAAGAAAGAGATGGACCTAGGAGACCCTGAAGAATCTTATTGAGAGAGCAGGAAATATCGTCTCAGTTCACATGGAGGATTTGAGGAAGTTGCCCAGGATAGACGTAGTAGGAGAAATTACTTGCAGGCTATGTAACGTATGACAGTAGAAGGAATTATGATTATTATTTAAATTACAACTGCATTATTATTCTTATATATGTTCACAGATTAGGACATAGCTAACAGCTGACAGATATCTTATTGAATATATGTTCACAGATTAGGACATAGCTAACAGCCGACAGATATCTCCAGAAATGAGAGCCTGTGTACAGATCAAGTTACAAACACGATCCTTTGATCTTGATGATTACACGCTGATCAATAAGACTGATTGCTAACACGAAGTGTAACACACAGCAAGGCAGGTGAGTCAAGGTATGACATTCCTGTGAGAAAGCACAACAGATGCTAGGTTTTTTTCATGTGTGTGTAAATTGCCGCTATGAATTCAGTGTTTTTTGCGTGAATGTTTTCTGTCCTTATCATCAGTGTCCTTCGCCATTCAGGGGCGCATCTTTCCGACTTCAGAGGTAGTTGTAATTTAGCTCGCAAGTAGGATCACTGTCTTTAGTACAACCGTGTACCGAGTGCCTACATTTTCTGGCTTCGTTCCCCGGATTTTCCACGTCTGGTCGTTGCTGTCGTTAGTGTCTGTAGTACTGCTTGTTTAGTGCGGTGTAGAGCAGGTGGGACGAACGTCTGCGGAGTTTAATGGCTAGCGCAGTCGCGGTGAAGCTGTTAAAGTTTGGATCTTTCATTTATGCCCAGAACAGACAAAAATCCTTGTCCTTACCGTGAATTGAACACGGCTCTCGTGAACGGCTGGTCACTAACGCATAATCGTATTAACTTGTCTATCGGCGATAACACGGGGGATACTAGTAAATACCATGAACACGAATGAGAAGTTAGTAAAGTAAATACAACCCATTTTCATACCATGTGGTATAATGAAGTATACAATGTTACATACGCAGTGTTTGTTACAAATGTTACATTCTGTTTTGCACTTGCTATATTCCGTGATGCTATATGTGTGAAATTCTATGCCACATGCGTTATATTCTGTATTGCATCAGCTACATTCAGCGCTCATCGTCCAATTGCTTCTCCTGATTAGAATTCTTCCCCTCTAACAGTACCTTTGCAATTTCTTATATGTCAGATGCCCCGCCTATGTAGCTATCATGATCAATTGATTTGTTAAATCCTAAATCCATCTTCTCCGTGGTCTTCCTCTTCTTCTCTTTGTAGCTATGTCTCTTTCCATAATGTTCTTCTCCAGCTCTTCCTATCTATTTATGTGTCCAAAATACTTTAACCTTCTCGTTATTACTTGTAGCATGAACCAGGTTTCTTGGATTTTTAATTCCTTCTAGATAGATCTATTTGTTCTCTACTGTGTCCGTGATATATGGAGGACTCTTCTGTAACACTTTTATTTAAAATCTCATTATATATGTTTTTCCACTGCCTTATTATATGTATATTCTTCACACCGTCACTGGGAATAAGTATGATCTTATTATTCTAATCTTTGTTTTCCTAACAGTTTCATTCCAGACTTGTTTAGTTGTTTAATTGTAAGGCCATGTTTGTTCTTCTTTTGATTTCCTTCATTCAAGCCCGTATCTTCTCGGCACTTTCAAATTGGAGCAAAGAATAGTAAAACAGCGTCCTAGAAGGCATGTCGTAATAGGCAACTGAGGTAGTGGCCTAGTGAAGCTACCCTAGTAAATAAAAAGCGTCGCAATAATCAGATGTGCTAGCCTACTTGTAGGCGCATAACTTGTACAATCGCTTTTACTCGGATCACATACAAATCACAAAGTCTAGTTAACAAGTGACCGAAATGGATCGTTCGAAGAAGATTTTCCTTCATCCCATTTCCAATGTTTTGTTAGAAGTCAATCAAGATATTTAAAACCTCTTCATATTTCATATTTGTTTCTTCCAAGAATACTATCTATATTCTATGTGCTTGATGTATCAGTATTTGTGTGTTGTACTCTGTTATATTCTATGTGATTATGATGATTAGTATGTTGTTGCCCTGTGTGATACTATCTATATTCTGTGTTATATGTGTGTGACATTCTGTATTGTATCTGTTGTTTCGTGTGTTGTAATTTGTTAGATTATGAGCTAATTATATTATTTTAAAAATAATGAACATAAAATAGAACGAATTCAGGAGAAGAAATGATATCAGAGAAATGTCTGGTCAATCATTAGTGACAACTGTTATAAGGAGAAGCTGGAGATATGTTGGACACACCTTGAGAAGAAATGTTCAAAGAATATCAAAGTAGACTTTGAAGTGGGATGCAAATGATTAAAAAAAGAGAGGACAACCTAAGAAGAGCCTGAAACGAACTTTGATGAGTGACAAAAAATCGATCGGAGTTCCATGGAGAGTTGAAAATCTGGATTCATGATGGATTAGAGAATGCGTGTATGTCATGGTAGAAATCTGTTAGTCATGAATGTTAAATCTTATTATGTTGTGTTAAATCTGTTATTCTGTGTTCAAATGGTTATGTTCTGTGTTAAATTGTTATGTTCTGTGTTATAGTTCTTTGTTAATATGTTCTTAATTTGTTATGTTCTGTGTACATCAGTTGTATTCTGAGCTTATGTATTACATATTATTCTTTGATATCTATTATATTACTTGTTATAAATGTTCACCATATTCTATTATAGTGTACACCTCTTATATCTCATGTTACATTAGTTGTATTCTGAGCTATATGTATTAACATTATGTCTAATATATATTATATTACGTGTTATATATGTTTACCATATTTTATATTACATCTGTTATATTCTAAGTTTGTTATAATTAATATTAATATTAACTTGATCATCAGATCGTCAGACAAACTACAACCTCGGTTGACGAAGAGGAAGTCAGTGAAATAGATGTCGCGATGACTCGCTTGTCAAATGTGGATACCACAACATCAGCTCTCACTCCAGACGGTACAAGCGTTGAAAACTCATCGTTCATTCCTCACGTGCGTGGAAGCGGAATTTTGGATAACAGCTTTGGGCCTGCACTGTCATTCACCAACTACCTTGCTACAACTGATGAAGATGCAAGTAATAGTAGTTTGGTCTCCAGCAACGACAGTTACCAAGAGATAGCATCATTTTATGATCTGTTGATTAATCACAGTGACATCAAAATGAGGGATGAAATCCTTCGATACACGACGCCATTGTTAATAATTATTGGAAATTTCAGCAATCTTCTAGCCTTGTTTGTGTTAAGAAGAAAGAAGTTGCGTGAAAATCCAGTGTGTTTCTACATGTGTGCCTATGCTGTTGCTAATTTGTTTATTCTGAATTTAATGCTGGGAGTAGCTTGGGTTTGTTTTACATTTGACAAAATATATGTGACAAATTTGACAGATTGGAGTTGTAGATTGTGGAGTTTTGTCACCAATGTGATTACATACAGCGGGATTTGGTTTGTGGTGGCCATGACTATTGATCGACTTCTGTTTACTACATCTCGTTTAAACTCCAAGAATCACTGTTCTGTCTTCTCCGCCAAAGCATCAGTCACAGCCATCATGACTGGTTTGATTGTTGTTAGTATCCACGCAATGTGGACGTTCGAACTACAAGCACATGGTTGCTATGTCCCGTTTCAACATGAAGACGTCCATATTCTTATATGGCCCTGGTGGTCAGCTACTGTGTACACATACCTGCCTTTGTTTCTCATCATATCCACTAACATTGCCCATATTATAGCTCTATGTTTAAGTCATTCTCGTGGAGTACATACTGCCCTGGACACTACCAACTCTGATAGTTTTGTCGTGACCGTCATAATTGTGTCCATGTCGTTTTTCATCTTAGCCGTACCAGCAACAGTTACCAACATCATGGACATTCACATGCCTTCTTCCTGGCTGAGTGTTGACCTGGTGGCTCGTATGGAACTCACAAAGAAGATCACTGAACTGCTGTCTAGCCTCAACCATATCCTACTAGGAGTCCACCTTCTCATATGTTCTCAGGAATTCAGACGCGAATTTGTAGGTATGTTAAAGGATGTATTCTGCTGTATAGCTGCCAAACGGAATTTTAAAGTGTTTGAAATGAGACAGACTACCAACTCTGCAGATAGTTGTCTGCACAGACAAATGGAATACCAACTGTGTAACAATCATGAGGACACAACAACATCGGTCTAACATCGAAATCTATATTATTATATTTATATTCAACTGTATAATCATATTTATATATATATAATTTTTCTGTATAACGTTGGTTGCAAACCGTAACACTCGTCAGATAGCGAAACAGTGAGAGAGAGAGAGAGAGAGAGGGGGGGATAGAGAGAAAGAAAGTGAAAAATATAGGTTTGTGTCATTAACACAGTCCATACCATAAACCACTATACAGGGGCTTACATTGCGTCAATTTTCCCACCAGCTTCTATGGTGGTTTTTCACATAGCGCAATTTGTTTCTCCTTGTACTAAAGCTTCCAAGTTTTTGACGCACCTATAAATAGTAAATTCCACATTGTACAAAGTGCATAAGGAGGAGGCTAGCTCCAGGTTCTCTATTTCTCGACCTGACTCCGAATATGATTAAAACAAGATTACAGAATAGATAGATAAATAGATTGTAAATGTATATGTATAAATATAAATTAAACTTTTCCCATAGTTTTTTTAGACCTTTATGTATTAAGTCACTGCACATTTCCAGCCTCTAGTGCGCTGTAGGTAGACGGACTCATTCCTTTCCTCACGTGTGGAACGTTGAGGATGGGATTGAACCTTCAACCCTCTTCTGTCTGAGTTGACAGGCAAAATCAGAGGCATTACGCTAATTCTTCTCGCATATATACACACACACTATATATATATGTCAATTTTCTATTTGATGATATATATGAATGTGATACATATGGGAAAAAGGCAAACACAAAACTTTTAGGCGATCTAAAGCTAGTAACATAAAGCAATTGTTGTCATATTTCGGTAACGTTCATGGTATGGAACGGGTTAATGACTGTACGTTAGAACTCTATCCCTGACATATGTACTACGGTATCAAAGACTATTGATATAAGGCAAGACTGAGTAAACTATGTAGCTATGGCAAACCATGTAAAAACTCCTTACATGTTACATGATTCATCAAAGACTATTGCCTATTCAAGATACAAAATTAAACTTGTGGTAAACATTATATGTCCACATACATTCTCCTCATTAAGTCAACAATTTATCGTGACAGTGACTTCATAAACGGATAACTTTTAAAAATGTCATTTCTCGCGTATCACCGGGAAGAATAACATTAGCACGTGCTCTGTATAATGTGTGTAGTGTTAGTAAATGTGATGTAATTAGTTAATTTCTCAGATTCGTGTAAATTAATCGCAAAAATGTAAAATTTAAATCTGAAATTTCAAAATAAATCTATTATTTCTTTGGACTTATCAATTGTTTTGTGCATATTTGAAGACATCAACTTGTTTTCAATTCTGGAGCTCGTCTGGTCTGCATGTTCAGTTGGATGGACTCTGAGAGAGGAGTCTATTGCGGAATCTATTGACGGAGTCTATTAGTGAAATCTATTGTTATGAAATATAATCAGGTTAGTTGGATTCTGTGTGTTGTATGATACCATAAACATGACTCTGAGTTTTATTTATTGATTTGTTGATAGGAACATCATCATTGCACTTCGGTGAGTAACCATGGTAACCATGTGTACTCCGATCTCTTTCTTACATAGGAAGATCTCAGCTACATTGCACTTCGGTGAGTAACCATGTGTACTCCGATCTCTTTCTTACATAGGAAGATCTCAGCTACATTGCACTTCGGTGAGTAACATGTGTACTCGATCTTTTTATCTATAGGAAATCTAGCTACATATTGCACTGTTGGTTTTAGTACAAACATGACTCTGATTTTTTTAGAGGAAGACCATTATCATTGCACTTCGGTGAGTAACCAGTCAGTGTACTCGATCTCTTTCTTACAAAGGAAGATCTCAGCTACATTGCACTTCGGTGAATAACCATGTGTACTACGATCTCTTTCTTACATAGGAAGATCTCAGCTACACTGCACGAACTGCGTAGCACCGGATCCCTGATGTAATTTTGAAGATGGTGAAGATATTTTATTTTAAATCTTTCCTAAAGAATTTTTTCCTGACAAAATCTTCTGGAGTTTTGAACTGCCAAGGTTTCTTTTATGTGCCCAAATTGAACAAGGGACCTACGTTTTATCGTTCATCACCGATAGGACTAGGAACTCGATCTCACCTACACTTAGATCAGGGATCTCTGGAAAATTATCCTTGATGGTTCCACGAGGGAGCGAACCTGGACCTTTGGTCACGAGAGACGATCACCTACCCTCTACGCATATAGACCCGGTGGTGTAGGATATCAGAAATATGTCTCTATGTGATGTATGATATCACAATAATGGCTGTGTGGTGATTGGTGTGGCTGTATCATGACAATACATGGCTCTCTGTGATGAGTGGATTAAGCCATAATGGCTCTTGGAGTGTATGATATCACAATAATGGCTCTGTGTGATGTATGATATCACAATAATGGCTCTGTGTGATGTATGATATCACAATAATGGCTGTGTGGTAAAATAACATGGCTGTGCGCTGTATTGCATGACAACACATGGCTCTCTGTGACTGAGTGGTTAAGCCCTGTGCCTTGCGAGTCGCAGGTCCTGGGTTCGAATCAGGATCGCGTCGTCTGTTCACGAGTGCAGTTTTGTCCAGAGACTCCTAGGATTGTTGCCAAAGCTACGGAGTTCGTGCTTTGTACAATACTCTCGGCAGGTGGCTGCCATTTCTGCTGAGAGGGACCGAGCCATATGTGGTAAAACCCAGTGCAATGAAGTCAAACCTTCGGCTTAAAAACCCTTTAAACATGGCTCTATTGTGTTTAAACATGGCTCTATTGTATTTGTAGAATTTCAGACATTGCTGTGATATCGAACAATTGCTGTCTGTGTTTGGTGCGGTATACATTTCAATGTATGATTTAGTATCATGAACATAACTGTATGAGATATGTGTTACCCAAATAATGGATGTGTCCTGTGTCCTAATTGTGGAAACCATGAGTACTTGTATGGTGTACACACGTTGTCTTTGTTTGTGTTATAGAGCTACAAAAGGTTAGCCTCTTTCAATATGATCTTCTTCTTCTTTGCGTTCGTTCTTTACGACCAATTTAAATCACTCTTTGTGATATGTTTGATCTTTGCCAAGAACGTGTATACGTTGCACATCGGTTTGGTTTCAATATGATGTGACACAACATGGCTACTTGAAGTAGAATTTACAAACGGCATCATTGTGTTTGTCTGATGACGTAAGCATTTACATATGGCTGATAATGTTTCTGTGATTTCACAAATTGGACATACAAAACTGCTAATCATCTCCTGTCTCTCTTTCTTTTCTTCTCTCTCAGGCTTTTCAACCCTGAGTGGGGCTTATGCCCTCAACTAATTCATTTCAAGACTTCTTAACTTTAGCCTTCCCCGCAACTCCCCGGCTCTTCTTTAATCATGCACATCTCTTCTGCGTGTATTTCTATGCCTCCCACTTTTTCGCTTTCCTTGCGGGTTTCAGGAAATGAGCCTTCATGAAAGTAAAATGTGAAACTTTCATATATATTGTTCGAATGATGGGAACAATTAGGAAGAAATTAATGTCAGTATAGGTCTATCAAATGCTGGAGCACTAGGAATACTATACACATATTATGAACACTAGTAGAAAGGGCTCTGTATCTCTTCTTCTCTCTCTGTCTCTCTCTCTCTCTAGCCTATGACGCCCCTAACGGTTAGGAAAGCAACAAGTGCACACCCGTATTCACTATTCTTGACGGTTCTCTGTATTGTGTTCAGATATGATTCATTTCATTCAGTTATTGTTCTACTGTTCTCTCCAGGTCATTCGGATCTTCTTTATCATGCAAACTCTTCTCCAGTTATTTTTCCTCACTGTTCCTACCTGCTTTCAGGTGAGCCTTGATGGATCTTCATTGTTCAAAAATGCAGTTATTGTTCTATGTCTCTCCAAGTCAGCTTTGGAATCTTCATTTCATTCAGTTATTGTTCTACTTTCTCTCCGTCGTCTCTGATCTTCCTTCATTCAGTTATTGTCTACTGTTCTCCTTCGAGGTTTTAGTTTGATATGATTCATTTCATTCAGTTATTGTTCTACTGTTCTCCTCCAGGTCAGTTTGGATTTTCCACGTTTTCGTTACCCTCTGTTGTCCATCTCAGTGCAGTTTTAGTGACAGAGTTAGTCTCCATGTGTATCACATGTCTGATCCATCTCCAGCTTCTCTTTTGTATGATGACGTTTATACTCTCTTGTTGACACTGTGCAGACAGTTCTTGGTTAGAGATAGTAGTTGGCTAAAACACGCTTGAGATATGTCACAGACAAGTTGTATGGATAGCAAAGAGCTTGGACATATCTTGTTCTGTCATTCTCCAGTAAATATTCTAATTTGTATAGTAAAGATGACATCACACAGCTGCGTTATATAATATTCTTAGTTCTGATGCTGCATGTGGGTTGATTTCAGGCCGTCTGCAGAACTAACAGTAGAATCACAAAACATATCTATATGTTTGCATTAGAGATGTTTGACTGACTGAATCATTGCAATCTTTCCAAAATGTTAGAGAAATTAAATATCGACAGCATAGATTTCGAATTCACTTGGTGTCAGATATTTGATAAGAAATTATTGATTTATTTGATAAACAACACCAGTGATACATGCTTGTTTTACTCCAAAAACTAACGTGGAACTTTTCTGAAAGTTCTCTGTTATAATTGTAAACTGGCTTTTTTACACATCATTATTTGCGTAGATTCTTTAAGTGATCAGTAACTTCATAGTTTGCCAATGCTTCTTCACTGCAACTTTTGCACATCATTATTTGCATTTCAGATCTCTTTTAAGTGATCAGTAACTTCATAGTTTGTCAATGTTCTTCACAACTGTGCACATCATTATTTGCATAGATTCATTAAGTGATCAGTAACTTCATAGTTTGTCAATGTTCTTCCAACTGTGCACATCATTGATTTGTCATAGATTCCAATTAAGTGTTTCAGTAACTTCATAGTTTGTCAATGTTCTTCCCAACTGTGCACATCATTGTTTGCTAATTCGATTAAGTGATCAGTAACTTCATAGTTTCATGTTCAAATGTTCTTTCGTAGCTAACTTTGTACCCAACTATCATTATTTGCGTAGATTGATTAAGTGATCAGTAACTTCATAGTTTGTCAATGTTCTTCACAACTTTTCTTCTTTATTCTGTCGAACGCTGTCTCATAATCTACGAACGCAATGCGTGGGTGCTTATCAAAGTCGACAGTTCTCACCACTAACTGCCTGAGGGTGGTATTACATTGGTACAGCTTCGGTTCGTTAGAAATCCCATTTGTTAGTTGTTAAGCTTTAGTTTAATGATAGAGTGCGTCATTTTTTGGGGACAATTTTACAGAAATTATAATGACTTATTATAATGATTAGAATTTTGGATTCTTCTTTTCTTCTTCTTCTTCTCTTCTACCATTTACTTCTTTATAGAAGTTTATTTGTGGGGGAGGGGAATATATTGATCTTGTGTGTGCTTGTTTTAATGTACTTTGTAAGCTGTTATTCATTACCTTAATTCAGGCTATTCTTGATGCTATAGCTCCATCTTTTGCGTAGTCTACCTCCTGCTCTATATTCGTTATACTTTTTTTGTCTGTATAGGTCTCTGTGGTAGACGATTCTGGATTGAGATTCTAAATATAACGACATGATACATTGATGTAGTCGTGTCTGTCAACAACGAAGTATTGACTTTATTCCACCTGGTTACCTATATTGCTCCGTCCATATCGGCAGAGATGACATGCCATCTGATGAGAGCATTGCACAAAGCACGAACTCCGCAGCTCTAGTAACAATCCCAGGGATCTCATAAAAACAATACTCCTGTGTCGTGGTCCGGAATCGAATCCACAACCTTCAGTACGACAGGCAAACGAATTAACCACTTCGCCAATGAGACCAAATGTTTGTCAATGTTGACCTGGCTCGTCGAGTGAGAAAATCTAAAACTAATTAGACGCTAACTTATCAATATTAACCACACATAGAGTCAGGCAGATCTTGGTATAGTTAGAATTATTGTGGTTGAAATTTATCACCAATTGTTGGACTGTCTAGCCGTCATAATGAGAATAAAGTGACCCGTCTCCGTCTGTCTAAAACAGTAATAAGTAGAAGAAGCATCTCATGATGAGACATAGTCACCCGAATTGATAATTATTCTTACAACTGTCTAACATGATCATGATAAATTGAATGATAGGACCATCATCATTGCTTCGGTGAGTAATCCATGTGTGCTCCGATTCTTTGTTACACAGGAAGATCTCAGCGCCAGTGCACGAACTCCTTAGCATCGGCGAAGACCCGATGTAATTTATAAGATGGTGAATATATTTTGTAGGATTTTATTTATTAATCTTTCTCATTAATTTGGCTCTGTCAGCGGCTTTCCAGCCTGCTTTTTTCGAATTTTGATCTGCCAGAGTTTCTTTTACGTGCTCAATTTCAACCTGTTTTATCTTCCGTCTCCTATTAGACTAGGAATTCGATTTCACCTACACTGAGATCAGGGATCTCTGGAAAAATATCCGGATAGTTCCAGAAGGAAGTGAACTGAGTACCTTTAGAACGAGAGACGAGTACCTAACTTCTACGCCACATAGAGCCCTGATCATTGATAAGAAATCGAGAAAGAGAAAGACAAGAGAGAGAAAGATAAAAGACTAAAAATGAAGGCTATCATTAGATGTAAGAGATAAGGTTTGTCACTGAGAATATTATACTCCTTCTCTAACACTGATGAAACGATGAGAAACATTTTATATGACGCGAAACGGCGAGAGATCATCTCTGTAATTTTTCCAACAGAAAGAGGCATTAAAATAAAATAGATAATTGGGCCCTGATACGAGGACGAGGGCTCTGTGTGAGCAGCATAAAAAATATGATGGATTGAGAACATCAGTGACAAAAATTGAAATTTAGGGAAAGGAAAACGGGAATGAAATATAATGATCATCTTGACATGATACCAAGGAAGGAAATCTTTAAGAAAAAATTGATGAAAATATCAAAGATTGAGATTCAGAGGGTCGTAAATGAGTTGTGTCAGCTTCTTCTTCTTCGAACGTTCCATATCGACCACTTGTTAACCACTCTGTGTGATCTGTATGTGATCTGAGCCTAAGAGCGAGTGTACGCTGTGCTAGTTATGCGCCTACAAGTAGACAGGCACATCCGATTTCTGAGAAGCGTTTTATTTACTATTGTCTTCTCTAGGCTCCTACTTCAGTTGCCTCTTACGGCATGCATTGTGGGTCGCAGTGGTACTATTCTTTACTCCTCATGCGGACACCGGCACCACACGGCGGTTTTGTGAGTCGATAAGACACATGATAGTGATGTAATAGTAGGATTGCAAAAATGTGTACGAGATTACGTAAATGGTAATGTCATTAACCGTCCAGTACAAGTGGACAAATATAGTACATGTATGCTGAACTTTCAATATATAGAAAAGTGTCTTTTAAGTGTTTTCCTGTCTGTAACTCTGTGTCTGTTGTCTGTCTCTGTCTGTCTGTCTGCCTGTCTGTCTGTCTGTCTGTCTGTACAAGAAGACATTTATCAATAACTGTGTATCTATAGATATGCTACGTGGATTCTACGAAAGAAGTTTTTTTCTTCATATTTTGTTCATGTTTGTTGTCCTACATGCTGTGATATAACTAAAGAAATGTTCATGCTTAGGTTGAAAGTGCAGTGACACAGGTTTCCACCCCCAACATAACACACAAACACAAATGTAACAAGTTGATGTTATATTATCTATGCAGAGATGAATACATCATGTTATATATGATGATAGTGAGATAACAACATAGTTAGGACATTTTGTATATGATGTTGAGATAACAATAGTGGTAGGACATTTAGTATATGATGATGAGATGAGATAGAAACATTAATAGGACATTTAATATGTGATTGTAAGATGAGACAGAGTTAGGACATTGAGCTTATGATTATAAGATGTGATAACAACATAGGTAGGACAAATGATTGTGAGATGAGACAGAGGTAGGACATTCAGCATGTGATGATGGGATGGGATAGCAACAGAGGTAGGACATTCAGCATGTGATGATGGGATGGGATAGCAACAGAGGTAGGACAAATGATTGTGAGATGAGACAGAGGTAGGACATTCAGCATGTGATGATGGGATGGGATAGCAACAGAGGTAGGACATTCAGCATGTGATGATGGGATGAGATAGAAACAGAGGTAGGACATTCAGCATATGATTAGTCAGATTAAAAAATACAAATTGCGAAAAAACATTTTCACCATTTTATAAATTACATCGGCGCCCTCCTCAGTGCTACGGAGTTCGTGCACTGCTGCTGAGATCTTCCTATGTTTGAAAGAGATCAGAGCACAGATGGTTACTCACTGAAGTGAAATGATGATGGTCATATCAAATCAATCAATCAATCAATCACCGGAGAAAATCAATAGAAAATATGAACAGCATTGAATGTCTCGATCTACTGCTAACTGTGATCCACTGCTAACTGCGATCCACTGCTAACTGCAAGCTAATGCTAACTGCAATCCACTGCTAACTGCAATCCACTGCTAACTGCGATCCACAGCTAACTGCAAGCTAATGCAACTGCACCATTTAACTGCAATCCACTGCTAACTGGATCCACTGCTAACTGCAATCCTATGCTAACTGCAATCCACTGCTAACTGTGATCCACTGCTAACTGTGATCCACTGCTAACTGATCCACTGCTAACTGAATCCACAGCTAACTGCGATCCACTGCTAACTGTGATCCACAGCTAACTGCAATCCACTGCTAACTGTGATCCACTATTAACTGCGATCCACTGCTAACTGCAATTCACTGCTAACTGCGATCCACTGCTAACGGCGATCCACTGCTAACTGAGATCCACTGCTAACTGTGATCCACTGCTAACTGTGATCCACTGCTAACTGCGATCCACTGCTAACTGCGATCCACTGCTAACAGAGATGAAATGGAAAAATAAGGCAGCAACCCAAAATTGCAAAAGCTTGGAATGGAACTGGTAGAAGAGTCAGCATGCTTAACTGTAAATCCACTGTTAAGCATGGAATTTAACTGCGATCCACTGCTAACTGCGATCCACTGCTAACTGCAATCCATTGCTAACTGCGATCCACTTCTAACTGCCATCCACTGCTAACTGCGATCCACTGCTAACTGCAATCCACTGCTAACTGTGATCCACTGCTAACTGCGATCCACTACTAACTGTGATCCACTGCTAACTGTGATCCACTGCTAACTGGGATCCACTGCTAACTGCGATCCACTGCTAACAAGAGATGGAAATGGGAAGAAAGAAATTAAGAGAAGAACAAGGAAAGCCAAAATTAGACGACTAAAAGCAATATGGAATGGAACTGGTAGAAAAAGAAAGGATCATAATAGTAAGAGCATGCTTATTTACAGTGTCAACGTGTGTGTGAAGCATGGACATTTAACAAGGCAGTGGAAAAACATATATGTGCTTTTGAATATATGTGTTACAGAAGAGTACTCCGTACAGACAGAGAAGAGAACACATAGATTTTAACTCTGACTTAGCATTCATCATCAAGGTGCGTATCCTTTATAGGACGTTGCTCTCTTTGCAGCACATCTGAAATTCACTCTGTCTCTTGCTAGTTCACCCACTTCGTCGATAGTCATGTTCATAGTTTCTTTAATATCTTGTAGCCATCTTCTTCTTGGTCTGCCTCTGTCTCTGCGTCCTGTGACCCTGTCCTCTAGTATTGTTCTTTCCAGGCCATCGTGACGCTTGATGTGACCAAAGTATGTAATTTTTCTGTATAGTATGTTGTGACTTAGCATTACATGACCAAATTAATATTTCTATATCCAGCAGATGCTTAACAAAAAGTTTTTCTTTCTTTGTGGGGATCCTTCAGCCATCTGTTGAATAAAAAATAACAATTGTTAAAACTGTGAATGAAAGAAGACAAGAATGAATGTTACAATTACCAACTTGTAAATGTAATATGTATTACAGATTTCTATTTTTTGTAGACAAAGATTCACAAAAAATATTACTCAAACCAAGTTGAACCAAGAATACATGGCATGTAGACAAAGATTCTATATTGGTCGAGACGGAAGGAATTCTAATGTTGACTTAGAAGTAATGGTACCCGAACAAAGAAACACCATTAATAGCTTCTAAGTGAAACAACTTAAGACTAGGATTACATCATTTGTTGTCCCTCATACTTATGTTGTGCGCTGGCTGTCTGGCTTGCCTAGTGTTACATTATTTGTTGTCCCTCATACTTATGTTGTGCGCTGGCTGTCTGGCTTGCCTAGTGTTACATTATTTGTTGTCCCTCATACTTATGTTGTGCGCTGGCATTCTTGCTTTGCATGGGGAAAATGCACTTATTAGTTGGCAGAAAGTTCTTGGTTATTACGTACATGTCTGCAACTTTGCGACAGTGGTGTTGGAAATGAGAGCAACTTTCTTGTTATTTTGTTTCCCTTTCTTCTTCTTCTTCTTCTTGGAGTTCGTTCTTTGCTAACAATTTGATCATTCTTATTGTGATGTATAATTGATATTTGATAAGAACTACTATACGATGCACCCCGGGTTCTTAGGTCCCAACTTGTGTATGATAGCATACATATGTAGGGCAGGGCTTCCCAATGTTATCCTACGGGAAATGGTTTGAGTCTATCTCGCTGACAGTAAGTCCCCCACACCTTCCCTTCCTTTGTGTATTCATTGCTCTTTAACGATCATTTTTTTCTTCTTTGCAAAATGTAATACAAATATACATCATCGGATGACATTTTACAACATTGTAAATATACATCATCGGATGACATTTTGCAACATTGTAAATATACATCATCGGATGACATTTTGCAACATTATAAAGTCGATAATGTCATATTTCATTTCACACATAAATATCACCACCACACTTCACAAATAAATATTACCACCACACTTCACAAATGTATGTTCAATCATGAATGATTGTCATTATTATGTACAAACGAAATAAACATATGAAACAATCAAGAAACAATCAAGAGTTGGTTGAATTTGTTTGTGTTTTGTTTACATTTCAAACCAATGATCGACGTCATGTTATTTACTTTTTCTTCAAACGCTCCATATCGACGACCTCTTGTTATGCTCCATATCAACGACCACTTGTTATGCTCCATATCAATGACCACTTGTTATGCTCCATATCAACGACCACTTGTTATGCTCCATATCAACGACCACTTGTTATGCTCCATATCAATGACCACTTGTTATGCTCCATATCAACGACCACTTGTTATGCTCCATATCGACGACCACTTGTTATGCTCCATATCCCCGACCACTTGTTATGCTCCATATCAACGACCACTTGTTATGCTCCATATCAACGACCACTTGTTATGCTCCATATCAACGACCACTTGTTATGCTCCATATCGACGACCACTTGTTATGCACTCTTTTTGATTTCTATGTGTTCTAAGACTAAGAGCCATTGTGAGTTCTGCCAGTTATGCGCCTACAAGTAGGTCAGCACATCCATTCTGGCGCGCTACGCTTTTATTTACTAAGGTAGCATTCGCAGGCTTCACCTCTAACGACATGCCTTGTAGGTCGCAGTGTTTTTTGCTCCTCCGTGGGCCCTGCACAGTGCGGGCGGTAATGTTATTTAAGTAATATGAAGTGAAGATCAGACAAATATTGCGCAGAGTGGTTACCGGGGCCAAATTGGAGTGTAAAGAATAGAACTACTGTTACCTGCAATGCATGTCGTAAGAGACGACTAGAAGGTTGGGCGTGGGCTACACCACATCGTAAAAACACTAGATGGCTACAGAATGGAGAGCGAACCGAGTAAACGCTGGCTGAAACCGGACACGTCGCCAAAGGATAAGCACCAGAGCTCCAAATGGTGCTGAAGATGTGACATAAAACATACCAATGCTAAGGCAGCATGAATCATGTTTTCACATGAATATAATTTATGGGAAATCTGGTACATCAGTCTGGGCGGTGATCGTGAGACAGAGAGAGACAAATAATATCAATGTCAAGATAAGATGAAGGGTCACCACGAGACGTTATATGCTCAGATAACATAAAGAACAATATATCTATATTTTAATACATAAGTGGTTTATTGAATTAAAATCGTGACATAACCAAGACGTCACCATCAACCACAGAAAACGATTCATCGATTTTCTAGGCACCACTTATACGTTCAGTAGTTTTGTCATTGCTTTCTAAACGGTCAGGTCTATTTTTACCGTTCGTAAAAATCGACGGGAACGAATTTGCTTCCAAATTGCCCTCCGAGAAGTTTGAGCCAGGTACTCTTGGACTGTGATTGAACTTAAGCTACTGTTGAAAAATTATTGTCAACGTGAGTAAATTCGTCATTTATTTTTTCAGATTTTGTGAAAACGTTGGTTTAATCTTCTCTTGCACTTTAAAAACTCTCAACGTTTCCAGTTATAACCTTAAACATGTTAAGTAAGCAGAAATCAGGATGTTCTTCTTGAACATACATACAAACAAACAAATACATTAACTTGTTTACTGTGTATCTTAATCTCTCTTTGATAAAGTAACAAGCTAGGGATTTATTTTCTAAGTGTAAATGTTAAGTTTGTGTTGCTGTGTGGCTCGGAAACCATCATAATGTGGCTCGGAAACCATCATAAAACTACAGACATTCTTAAATGGATGTTAACGTAGAATAGAGGGGATGAGATGGTATGATAAAATTACCAACGATGAACTCAGAGAAATAACTAAGCAGATACCAGTGTAGAAAGAACTAAGCAGATACCAGTAGAGAAAGAACTAAGCAAATACCAGTGTAGAAAGAACTAATCAGATACCAGTAGAGAAAGAACTAAGCAGATACCAGTGTAGAAAGAACTAAGCAGATACCAGTAGAGAAAGAACTAAGCAGATACCAGTAGAGAAATAACTAAGCAGATACCAGTGGAGAAAGAACTAAGCAGATACCAGTAGAGAAAGAACTAAGCAGATACCAGTGGAGAAATAACTAAGCAGATACCAGTAGAGAAATAACTAAGCAGATACCAGTGGAGAAATAACTAAACAGATACCAGTGGAGAAATAACTAAACAGATACCAGTGGAGAAATAACTAAACAGATACCAGTGGAGAAATAACTAAGCAGATACCAGTGGAGAAATAACTAAGCAGATACCAGTGGAGAAAGAACTAAGCAGATACCAGTGGAGAAAGAACTAAGCAGATACCAGTGGAGAAATAACTAAGCAGATACCAGTGTAGAAAGAACTAAGCAGATACCAGTGGAGAAAGAGCTAAGCAGATACCAGTAGAGAAAGAACTAAGCAGATACCAGTAGAGAAATAACTAAGCAGATACCAGTGGAGAAATAACTAAACAGATACCAGTGGAGAAATAACTAAACAGATACCAGTGGAGAAATAACTAAACAGATACCAGTGGAGAAATAACTAAGCAGATACCAGTGGAGAAATAACTAAGCAGATACCAGTGGAGAAAGAACTAGCAGATACCAGTGGAGAAATAACTAAGCAGATACCAGTGGAGAAATAACTAAGCAGATACCAGTGGAGAAATAACTAAACAGATACCAGTGGAGAAATAACTAAACAGATACCAGTGTAGAAAGAACTAAGCAGATACCAGTGGAGAAAGAGCTAAGCAGATACCAGTGGAGAAAGAGCTAAGCAGATACCAGTGGAGAAATAACTAAACAGATACCAGTGGAGAAAGAGCTAAACAGATACCAGTGGAGAAAGAGCTAAACAGATAGAAGTGGAGAAATAACTAAACAGATACCAGTGGAGAAAGAGCTAAACAGATACCAGTGGAGAAAGAGCTAAACAGATACCAGTGGAGAAATAACTAAACAGATACCAGTGGAGAAAGAGCTAAGGAAGAGAAACTGACGATGGATAGGACAAAAGTTGAGAAGACCAATCAGAAACATTGCAAGACAGGCACTCTTTTGGAACACGCAGGGAAAGAGAAGTAGAGGAAGGTCTAGAAATACCCGGAGAAGAGAGCTGGAGAAAATATTAAAAAGATTGGAAGACATAGAAAGAATTGGAAGTGAGAGGAAGAGCTGGAAGAAGTTTGTTGAAGACCTGTACTCCGTTGGGAATTGCAAGGTGAAGACAAATATGTGATGTATGCCGTAAAAGAAATCTGAATATCTTCACTTCTGTTGTATTCTTTGCTTGATAAAGGCCTCTTGGTAGGAACGTCACTGTATATTGGTGTTTTTTGTACTTTGTAAAATGACAGCAATTTGTTTGTACGTGTTTCATCATTGCTTCAAATAGAAAGTTCTTGCAAGATCAGTTGGAATTTAAGATTTCCTTAATGAAGTAAAATGTCGTTTTGCAAAACGCCATGTAGATGTTACATGCAAGAGAGTTTGTACAATTTGAGTTCAGAAATGTTTATGAAGACACAAGGACAGTATGACCTAGTCTCAATGAACTCAACGATACACTATTAATGTACAAAAGCTTTCAGAAATATTTTTGCTTGAGTGCTTGCTTTAGCTGTGAAAGGTGAATTCTTTTTGTCATGTTCGTTTATTGTATGTGTATATGGATCTGTTTGCCATATGTGTTCTGATGATAGGGATGCAGTTTAAGGTATTATTTGACTAAAATAGTGAAATATGAACACATAATACTGTATTCAATATACTGTGAGCAGACGTAATCTAATACTGTATTCAATATACTGTGAGCGGACGTAATCTAATACTGTATTCAATATATTGTGAGCAGACGTAATCTAATAATGTATTCAATATATTGTGAGCAGACGTAATCTAATACTGTATTCAATATACTGTGAGCAGACGTAATCTAATACTGTATTCATTATGTTGTGAGCAGACGTAATCTAATACTGTATTCATTATGTTGTGAGCGGATGTATCATAATACCGTATTCAATATACTGTGAGCAGACGTAATCTAATACTGTATTCAATATATTGTGAGCAGACGTAATCTAATACTGTATTCAATATATTGTGAGCAGACGTAATCTAATACTGTATTCAATATATTGTGAGCAGACGTAATCTAATACTGTATTCAATATACTGTGAGCGGACGTAATCTAATACTGTATTCAATATGTTGTGAGCAGACGTAATCTAATACTGTATTCAATATGTTGTGAGCAGACGTAATCTAATACTGTATTCAATATGTTGTGAGCAGACGTAATCTAATACTGTATACAATATGTTGTGAGCAGACGTAATCTAATACTGTATTCAATATGTTGTGAGCAGACGTAATCTAATACTGTATTCAATATGTTGTGAGCAGATGTAATCTAATACTGTATTCAATATATTGTGAGCAGACGTAATCTAATACTGTATTCAATATACTGTGAGCAGACGTAATCTAATACTGTATTCATTACGTTGTGAGCAGATGTAATCTAATACTGTATTCAATATGTTGTGAGCGGATGTATCATAATACCGTATTCAATATACTGTGAGCGGACGTAATCTAATACTGTATTCAATATGTTGTGAGCAGACGTAATCTAATACTGTATTCAATATACTGTGAGCGGACGTAATCTAATACTGTATTCAATATGTTGTGAGCAGACGTAATCTAATACTGTATTCAATATGTTGTGAGCAGACGTAATCTAATACTGTATTCAATATGTTGTGAGCAGACGTAATCTAATACTGTATTCAATATGTTGTGAGCAGACGTAATCTAATACTGTATTCAATATGTTGTGAGCAGACGTAAGCTAATACTGTATTCAATATGTTGTGAGCAGACGTAATCTAATACTGTATTCAATATGTTGTGAGCAGACGTAATCTAATACTGTATTCAATATATTGTGAGCAGACGTAATCTAATACTGTATTCAATATATTATGAGCAGACGTAATCTAATACTGTATTCAATATGTTGTGAGCAGACGTAATCTAATACTGTATTCAATATATTGTGAGCAGACGTAATCTAATACTGTATTCAATATATTGTGAGCAGACGTAATCTAATACTGTATTCAATATGTTGTGAGCAGACGTAATCTAATACTGTATTCAATATGTTGTGAGCAGACGTAATCTAATACTGTATTCAATATACTGTGAGCAGACGTAATCTAATACTGTATTCAATATACTGTGAGCAGACGTAATCTAATACTGTATTCAATATGTTGTGATCGGACGTAATCTAATACTGTATTCAATATATTGTGAGCAGACGTAATCTAATACTGTATTCAATATACTGTGAGCAGACGTAATCTAATACTGTATTCAATATACTGTGAGCAGACGTAATCTAATACTGTATTCAATATGTTGGAAGCAGATTGTTAACTTATTTGGATTTAGTTTAGTCGACAGATCATCATCACAGCACATTAAACCTATTAGTACTTAAAAGCTCCAATCTCTTCCTCATTATATTATCTCAGCGTGTGGCAACTAACGACATCAGTTCTATGTTGGTTTAATATTCTTATTTGACTTTCAGTATAGCTCTATTATCTAGCTATACATTTTGTGTTTGCGGATTTAACTCTCTCTCTCTCTCTCTTTCTCTCTCGTTCCCCGCCTAGACCGATGAACCAAATTTGTTCTTGAATTGTACTAATATTTTTAGGGACCTCCGTGCAACTTCTCGCGAAGCTCTGTGTTATTGGGCCAGGTTTCGTTTCTTAAGTCTGCTAACAACTGGCAATCTTGCAGTATGTACTCTGTCGTCATGTCCGCCTTTTCATAGTGGCACAGACAAGTTGTGCCAATTTTAAATTTTGGGCCCGAAGCCTGTTATGGCCGGTACGGAGGCAGAATATCGCAACTTGTTCGCTACGGGATAGACCATAGTACCCATCTCTGAGGCTGTGATGTGGTTGGTCTTTCGACCATTTTTCTTAATACTGCCAATCGATGGTTGTTTTGGCCTTCTCATAGCTGATCTGGTGATCGGTCTGCGATAGTCGCCCTCCATCTTTAGCTAGCCTGTCTGCTGCTTCATTTTCTCTTATATTGCAATGTGATGGTATCCACTTAATGACAGTGCGTTTAAATGAGTTTACGTACTAGTGCACCGAGGATCACTTTTAGCTCATTGAGCTCTGTACTGGTGTCGCTTTTTAGTGCCGTCATGATCGAGAGAGCATCGGTGAATATCACGACTTTGTTGCGTGAGGCGCTTCTTCTCTCTGGGATCTTTTCAGCGGATGTTCTTATTGCTTCTTCCTCTGCCCGGTAGTTGTTTGAGAACTTACGTGTGGCAATCGCCTTCGTGATCGTCACTTTCTTTGAGAGTTTAAGCACTATTCCTCCTCCGCCATCGCTAATTGCGTTTTTTGCCGATCCATCGGTGTACACGCGTGCCCACGCACTCTCAGGGTACTGAGTCTCTATGTGTTTTTTTTCTGTAACCGCTCTTCTTTCGCAGTTCTCTTGCTGCCCTTTGTTTTGTATTCCTGTGATTGATTCCCTTAATTCTGGCATATTGGTCTCCCACGGCGGGCTCTTATCGGTTGCCGGTATCAATTTGGGTTTACAATTTACTAAGACCGGGTGGTCTTAGGTCAGTGTTTTGGCACTTTGGATTTAACTCAGTATATCCTGTTTAGTATACTATGAGAAAATGTATTCAATACGTTTCAAATGACGTAGAGAATGGGGTACAATAATTTTCAACTCCTCATCATCCTCTTCAGTCGCGGAACAAATACAAAGTATATCCTTCCTAATGCACAGCCTACTTTTGGTCAACCACAATTGTTTCGCTTCATACGGCCAATCTGTGGTGTCTATTGGGTCTGCCGTATTCAGAGCCCCTATTACCATTTGAAGCACATAGTCTCTGCCCTGTAATTCCTGTAACTCTCGTAACCCATAAGTTCTAAACTGCTCTTTCTGTGTCATTGTCGTAGACTGCACAGCTAATTCACAGCTGTGAGAGGGCGGTGGCACTACAGCAAGGTTTATTCCTATATCGCCATCCTCATTCTCCGCGTCGCAGTTCGGTTCGAGGGGAGATTCCTGGGAGGGATATCGAGACAGGAAATCCGCATTCTTGTTCAGGGTACCCCTGCGGTGTTTGATCTCGTAATCAAAAATCGCCATTTGAGAGAGCCATCTTTGCTCAATAGCCCCCAATTGCGTTTTACTTGAAAAAGTCAAACCTTTACTCTGGGCTGCAGTGATTTTTTTATACAGGTCCATTAGCCGATGGGAGAAACTACGGACAGATTCTCCCTCTTGTTGTTCAGCCTTATAAAATATGGAAATGAGATCGTGAGCCGACCTATTATCCCCATACTCCATCACCAATCTATCCAGTAATGAGTCGGGATCCTGAATGGTCAACATTAGGATCTCCACTTCGGAACGGATTGTATCAGAGACATGATCCAGTAGTGCGTCTACCTTATCCCTGCCCGCAAGTCCATATGACCTCCAGTAAAGACGAATATCTCTCGCAAATTCGTCAATCGTAGGGCCATCCCGGACCCCGAAGTTTCTGACCGGCCTGCCGGGAATACGTGGACCAAACCCCGCAGTCATCCGTGCCAAATCGACTTGATCAACGTCCATATGCTGCATTGAAGGCCCTTCCAAGTTAGCAGCAGGAAATGACGCGTCCCGCGGTGCGACCTCCAACATGGCATCCTCACAGACTTTGCCGCCTCTGGTAGCCCTATGAGCCATTTTAAAGGTAGACCGTAGCAATATAAAACTACAGTATCACCACTCTTAAATCGAAATCTGTAAATAGCCACCACTATAAAACCTGAAATATATTGATGTAAAAATTTTCAAGCACAAAATCAAGCACAAAGTCACAGCTGTAAACACATCCTGCTAAAAAAAGGACAGTTAGTAAAATACATGTATTGTGATATGAAAAGATACTTACATCACTAAAAATCTTCCATCGGTACACCACACACTATAATAATAGTCATTTACCAACAATACTGTCAGTTTTAAAGTAGTCCAACTGACATAGACGCCAATGATAAAACTGTTCCCAGTTAGAGATCTGCACTAAACAACATCAAAGGATGAGCATGAAGGACAGGTGATGTTTCCTGTGATTTGAATAATTGGGATCGGTAGTCTAACCGGCGGGTATTCACACTGGGCGCCTTTGATGAAGGACAACAAGGACGACTGTTGAGTCCTTGAAATTGATTTGAATAAATAAAATACGTATCCTGACCGGCGGGTTATCACACCAGTCGCCTTCAAAGTATGAAGGACAACAAGGACAATCGTTGGGTCCTTTAAATTGATTAAATAAAATATGGATCCTGACCGGTGGGTTATCACACCAGTCGCCTTCAAAGTATGAAGGACAACAAGGACAACCGTTGGGTCCTTTAAATTGATTAAATAAAATATGGATCCTGACCGGTGGGTTATCACACCAGTCGCCTTCAAAGTATGAAGGACAACAAGGACAATCGTTGGGTCCTTTAAATTGGTTAAATAAAATATGGATCCTGACCGGTGGGTTATCACACCAGTCGCCTTCAAAGTATGAAGGACAACAAGGACAATCGTTGGGTCCTTAAAATTGATTAAATAAAATATGTATCCTGACCGGTGGGTGATCACACCAGTCGCCTTCAAAGTATGAAGGACAACAAGGACAATCGTTGGGTCCTTAAAATTGATTAAATAAAATATGTATCCTGACCGGTGGGTGATCACACCAGTCACCTTCAAAGTATGAAGGACAACAAGGACAACCGTTGGGTCCTTTAAATTGAGTAAATAAAATACGTATCCTGACCGGTGGGTGATCACACCAGTCGCCTTCAAAGTATGAAGGACAACAAGGACAACCGTTGGGTCCTTTGATATAATATGAAGAAATAAAATGTATTGAGCGATGATGGGTCCATAGCGTGGAGATATAAAATTGACTGTTGTAAATACAAAGATATAAAAACTCACGTTTCTTCTGATCCACGAATGTGCTTCGGCAGATCTAAATTTTCTTCTGACACCATTGTTGTAGGAGGGGGGTGCTGTTACCTCCTACATACAAATATATTGATGGTGATTGTTGGTAGAGTGTAGGGCTGATGTTGTTTGCCACACACACACACTACAAATAAGGAGACGTTCTCATATGTTTGATATTTTCTTTATTGATGGTTACTACATTCAGACGAAACACGTCCTCCCATCTCAAAGGTTCATTGTCCAAGTCCTCTTTGTTTGTTTACTAACTAGCAACAGTTACTAAATCGTCACTATTTGAATACACAAAAACGTCATGTCTCGTAGTTATGTGTTGCATTCTTCTTAGAGAGTGCAACACATAGTCTCAACTATTAAATATCTAACTATACTAAACTACACTAGCTATCTGGCTAACTGTCCGTTCCTGAGCTGCCGCCCGGGGGGGGGATCCACTACACTCCGCCATCGCTAATTGCGTTTTTTGCCGATCCATCGGTGTACACGCGTGCCCACGCACTCTCAGGGTACTGAGTCTCTATGTGTTTTTTTCTGTAACCGCTCTTCTTTCGCAGTTCTCTTGCTGCCCTTTGTTTTGTATTCCTGTGATTGATTCCCTTAATTCTGGCATATTGGTCTCCCACGGCGGGCTCTTATCGGTTGCCGGTATCAATTTGGGTTTACAATTTACTAAGACCGGGTGGTCTTAGGTCAGTGTTTTGGCACTTTGGATTTAACTCAGTATATCCTGTTTAGTATACTATGAGAAAATGTAGCACATAATATATCTTGTTTAGTATACTATGAGAAAATGTAGCACATAATATATCTTGTTTAGTATGCTATGAGAAAATGTAGCACATAATATATCTTGTTTAGTATACTATGAGAAAATGTAGCACATAATATATCTTGTTTAGTATACTATGAGAAAATGTAGCACATAATATATCCTGTTTAGTATACTATGAGAAAATGTAGCACATAATATATCTTGTTTAGTATACTATGAGAAAATGTAGCACATAATATATCCTGTTTAGTATACTATGAGAAAATGTAGCACATAATATATCTTGTTTAGTATACTATGAGAGAATGTAGCACATAATATATCTTGTTTAGTATACTACGAGAAAATGTAGCACATAATATATCTTGTTTAGTATACTATGAGAAAATGTAGCACATAATACATTTATTCACTCGAATAAATGAGTCCAGGTTGTCACATACGATTTCTTTATAAGATTTCCACAATTCTGTCACCTTTCTACTATTTGTTACATTCTTCATGTTACCTTCTTCATGTTACCTTCTACATGTTACCTTCTTCATGTTACCTTCTACATGTTACCTTCTTTATGTTACCTTCTTTATGTTATCTTCTTTATATTACCTTCTTTATGTTACCTTCTTTATGTTACCTTCTTTATGTTACCTTCTTTATGTTACCTTCTTTATGTTACCTTCTTTATGTTACCTTCTTTATGTTACCTTCTTTATGTTACCTTCTTTATGTTATCTTCTTTATATAATCTTCTTTATGTTATCTTCTTTATATTATCTTCTTTATGTTACCTTCTTTATGTTACCTTCTTTATATTATCTTCTTTATGTTATCTTCTTTATATTATCTTCTTTATGTTACCTTCTTTATGTTACCTTCTTTATGTTACCTTCTTTATGTTACCTTCTTTATGTTACCTTCTTTATATTATCTTCTTTATGTTACTTCTTTATTTACTTCTTTATGTTATCTTCTTTATGTTACCTTCTTTATGTTACCTTCTTTATGTTACTTCTTTATGTTACTCTTTATTTATCTTTTTATGTTACCTTCTCTATATTTCTTTATGTTACTTCTTTATGTTACCTTCTTTATGTTACCTTCTTTATGTTATCTTCTTTATGTTACCTTCTTTATGTTATCTTCTTTATTTACCCTTCTTTATATTATCTTCTTCATTTATCTTCTTTATGTTACCTTCTTTATATTACCTTCTTTATGTTACCTTCTCTTTATGTTACCTTCTTTTTTACCTTTTTATGTTACTTCTTTATGTTACTTCTTTATATTATCTTCTTTATGTTATCTTCTATGTTACTTCTTTATGTTACCTTCTTTATGTTATCTTCTTTATGTTACCTTCTTCATATTATCTTCTTTATGTTAACTTCTTTATATTATCTTCTTTATGTTATCTTCTTTATGTTATCTTCTTTATGTTACCTTCTTTATTTACTTCTTTATATTATCTTCTTTATGTTATCTTCTTTATATTATCTTCTTTATGTTATCTTCTTTATATTATCTTCTTTATGTTATCTTCTTCATGTTATCTTCTTTATGTTACCTTCTTTATGTTATCTTCTTTATTTACCTTCTTCTATTATCTTCTTTATGTTATCTACTTTCTTCTTATGTTACCTTCTTTATGTTATCTTCTTTATATTATCTCTTTATGTTACCTCTCTTTATGTTACCTTCTTTATTTATCTTCTTTATGTTACTTCTTTATGTTACTTCAATACTTCTTTATGTTACCTTCTTTATGTTACTTTATGTTACCTTCTTTATGTTACCTTCTTTATGTTACCTTCTTTATGTTATCTTTATGTTACCTTCTTATTATCTTCTTTATGTTACCTTCTTTATTTATCTTCTTTATTTACCTTCTTTATGTTACCTTCTTTATGTTACCTTCTTTATTTACTTCTTATTTACCTTCTTTATGTTACCTTCTTTATGTTACCTTCTTTATGTTACCTTCTTCATATTATCTTCTTTATGTTACCTTCTTTATCTTACTTTTATGTTACCTTCTTCATATTATCTTCTTTATGTTACCTTCTTTATGGTATCTTCTTTATGTTACCTTCTTCATATTATCTTCTTTATGTTATCTTCTTTATGTATCTTCTTTATGTTACCTTCTTTATGTTACTCTTCTTTATCCTTATTATCTTCTTTATGTTACCTTCTTTATGTTACCTTCTTCATATTATCTTCTTTATATTACTTCTTTATTTATCTTCTTTATGTTACCTTCTTTATGTTACCTTCTTTATTTACCCTTCTTTATGTTACCTTCTTTATGTTATCTTCTTTATGTTACCTTCTTTATGTACCTCATTTATCTTCTTTATATTACCTCTTTATGTTACTCCATATTATCTTCTTATGTTACCTTCTTATATTATCTTCTTTATGTTACCTTCTTCATGTTATCTTCTTTATATTATTTCTTCATTTATCTTCTTTATGTTACTCTTCAATATTCTTTATGTTACCTTCTTATGACCTTATACTTCTTATGTTACTTCTTTATGTTACCTTCTTTATTTACCTTTTTATGTTACCTTCTTTATGTTATCTTCTTTATGTTACCTTCTTTATGTTACTTCTTTATGTTACTTTTTATGTTCCCTTCTTTATGTTATCTTCTTTATGTTATCTTCTTTATGTTCTTTTTTTTCTTTATGTTACCTTCTTTATGTTACCTTCTTTATATTATCTTCTTTATGTTACCTTCTTCATATTATCTTCTTTATGTTACCTTCTTTATGTTATCTTCTTTATGTTACCTTCTTCATATTATCTTCTTTATGTTACCTTCTTTATGTTATCTTCTTTATGTTACCTTCTTCATATTATCTTCTTTATGTTACCTTCTTTATTTTATCTTCTTTATGTTACCTTCTTCATATTATCTTCTTTATGTTATCTTCTTCATGTTATCTTCTTTATGTTATCTTCTTCATATTATCTTCTTTATGTTATCTTCTTTATGTTATCTTCTTTATGTTACCTTCTTCATATTATCTTCTTTATATTATCTTCTTCATATTATCTTCTTTATGTTACCTTCTTCATATTATCTTCTTTATATTATCTTCTTTATGTTATCTTCTTTATATTATCTTTTATGTTACTTCTTTATGTTACCTTCTACATGTTACCTTCTTTATGTTATCTTCTTCATGTTATCTTCTTTATGTTACCTTCTTTATGTTACCTTCTTTATATTATCTTCTTTATGTTACCTTCTTTATATTATCTTCTTTATATTACCTTCTTTATGTTAACTTCTTTATGTTACCTTCTTTATGTTACCTTCTTTATGTTACCTTCTTTATGTTACCTTCTTTATGTTACCTTCTTTATGTTACCTTCTTCATATTATCTTCTTTATGTTACCTTCTTTATGGTATCTTCTTTATGTTACCTTCTTTATCTTATCTTCTTTATGTTACCTTCTTCATATTATCTTCTTTATGTTACCTTCTTTATGGTATCTTCTTTATGTTACCTTCTTCATATTATCTTCTTTATGTTATCTTCGTTATATTATCTTCTTTATGTTACCTTCTTTATGTTACCTTCTTCATATTATCTTCTTTATGTTATCTTCTTTATATTATCTTCTTTATGTTATCTTCTTTATGTTACCTTCTTCATATTATCTTCTTTATGTTACCTTCTTTATATTATCTTCTTTATGTTACCTTCTTCATATTATCTTCTTTATGTTATCTTCTTTATATTATCTTCTTTATGTTATCTTCTTTATGTTACCTTCTTCATATTATCTTCTTTATGTTACCTTCTTTATGTTACATTCTTCATATTATCTTCTTTATGTTACCTTCTTTATGTTACCTTCTTTATGTTACCTTCTTCATATTATCTTCTTTATGTTATCTTCTCCATGTTATCTTCTTTATGTTACCTTCTTTATGTTACCTTCTTTATATTATCTTCTTTATGTTATCTTCTTTATGTTATCTTCTACATGTTACCTTCTACATGTTACCTTCTTTATATTATCTTCTTTATATTATCTTCTTTATGTTATCTTCTTTATGTTACCTTCTTCATATTATCTTCTTTATGTTATCTTCGTTATATTATCTTCTTTATGTTACCTTCTTTATGTTACCTTCTTCATATTATCTTCTTTATGTTATCTTCTTTATATTATCTTCTTTATGTTATCTTCTTTATGTTACCTTCTTCATATTATCTTCTTTATGTTACCTTCTTTATATTATCTTCTTATGTTACCTCTTCATATATCTTCTTTATGTTATCTTCTTTATATTATCTTCTTTATGTTATCTTCTTTATGTTACCTTCTTCATATTATCTTCTTTATGTTACCTTCTTTATGTTACCTTCTTCATATTATCTTCTTTATGTTACCTTCTTTATGTTACATTCTTCATATTATCTTCTTTATGTTACCTTCTTTATGTTACCTTCTTTATGTTACCTTCTTCATATTATCTTCTTTATGTTATCTTCTCCATGTTATCTTCTTTATGTTACCTTCTTTATGTTAACTTCTTTATATTATCTTCTTTATGTTATCTTCTTTATGTTATCTTCTACATGTTACCTTCTACATGTTACCTTCTTTATATTATCTTCTTTATATTATCTTCTTTATGTTATCTTCTTTATATTATCTTCTTTATATTATCTTCTTTATGTTATCTTCTTTATATTATCTTCTTTATGTTACCTTCTTTATGTTACCTTCTTTATATTATCTTCTTTATGTTATCTTCTTTATATTATCTTCTACATGTTATCTTCTTTATGTTATCTTCTACATGTTACCTTCTTTATATTATCTTCTTTATATTATCTTCTTTATGTTATCTTCTTTATGTTATCTTCTTTATGTTACCTTCTTTATGTTACCTTCTTTATATTATCTTCTTTATGTTATCTTCTTTATGTTATCTTCTTTATGTTACCTTCTTTATGTTACCTTCTGTATATTACCTTCTTTATGTTACCTTCTTTATGTTACCTTCTACATGTTACCTTCTTCATGTTACCTTCTTCATGTTACCTTCTTCATGTTACCTTCTCCATGTTACCTTCTTTATGTTACCTTCTACATGTTACCTTCTTTATATTACCTTCTTTATGTTACCTTCTTCATGTTACCTTCTGTATGTTACCTTCTTCATGTTACTTTCTTCATGTTACCTTCTTTATGTTACCTTCTACATGTTACCTTCTTTATGTTACCTTCTACATGTTACCTTCTTCATGTTACCTTCTACATGTTTCCTTCTCCATGTTACCTTCTTCATGTTACCTTCTCCATGTTACCTTCTTCATGTTACCTTCTACATGTTTCCTTCTCCATGTTACCTTCTTCATGTTACCTTCTTTATGTTACCTTCTTCATGTTACCTTCTTCATGTTACCTTCTCCATGTTACCTTCTCCATGTTACCTTCTCCATGTTACCTTCTTCATTTTACCTTCTTCATGCTACAATCTTTAAACTTTCTTGTTATAGTTCTTCTCCATGTTTCCTTTGGAAGTCCATGCCTTCATTTCCCATTTGTTGTTTATCAGAGATTTGTCATAGCTAATGTTGTTTCTGACATGCAATAAACATAATCAATCCCCACCCAACATCTCCATCGTTTAATAATGGTCTTCAATGATGCAGGTTTTTTTGTTGTTTGAAAACCTCTTCATTTGCTATCGTATTTAGCCAACAACATTTGCAGGATTCTTCTTAAACATTATTTTGGAAATGTCTTCAACTTGTGTATGATGTTGTGGGTCATTTTCCAGCACACACTAATTGTATAATAACACTCCCAGGACTCTGCTTCTTCAGCACTCCTGCTGTATAATAACACTCCCAGGGCACTGCTTCTTCCAGCACTCCCTACTGTATAATAACACTCCCAGGACACTGCTTCTTCCAGCACTCCTACTGTATAATAACACTTCAGGACACTGCTATTCAGTATCCTACTGTATAATACACTCCCAGGACACTGCTTCTTCAGCACTCCTACTGTATAATAACACTCCCAGGACACTGCTTCTTCCAGCAATCACTACTGTATAATAACACTCCCAGGACTCTGCTTCTTCCAGCACTCACTACTGTATAATAACACTCCCAGGACTCTGCTTCTTCCAGCACTCACTACTGTATAATAACACTCCCAGGACTCTGCTTCTTCCAGCAATCACTACTGTATAATAACACTCCCAGGACTCTGCTTCTTCCAGCACTCACTGCTGTATAATAACACTCCCAGGACACTGCTTCTTCCAGCACTCACTACTGTATAATAACCCTCCCAGGACACTGCTTCTTCCAGCACTCACTACTGTATAATAACACTCCAGGACACTGCTTCTTCCAGCACTCACTACTGTATAATAACACTCCCAGGACACTGCTTCTTCCAGCACTCACTACTGTATAATAACACTCCAGGACACTGCTTCTTCCAGCACTCACTGCTGTATAATAACACTCCCAGGACACTGCTTCTTCAATTCTTAATTTGTTTTCAAATTATGGCCATCTGCAGTTAGCACTTGTGTAATAATGTTCAAAGATCACTCTCTTCCAATCACTCTTTATATTATGTTTAATTACTCTCTTCCAAATCACCATCTATGATACTTATACTTAGATACTTCTTCAAATCACCATCTTATGATACTTATTACTTATGATACTCTCTTCCAAATCACCATCTTATGATACTTATTACTTATGATACTCTCTTCCAAATCACCATCTTATGATACTTATTACTTATGATACTCTCTTCCAAATCACCATCTTATGATACTTATTACTTATGATACTCTCTTCCAAATCACCATCTTATGATACTTATTACTTATGATACTCTCTTCCAAATCACCATCTTATGATACTTATTACTTATGATACTCTCTTCCAAATCACCATCTTATGATACTTATTACTTATGATACTCTCTTCCAAATCACCATCTTATGATACTTATTACTTATGATACTCTCTTCCAAATCACCATCTTATGATACTTATTACTTATGATACTCTCTTCCAAATCACCATCTTATGATACTTATTACTTATGATACTCTCTTCCAAATCACCATCTTATGATACTTATTACTTATGATACTCTCTTCCAAATCACCATCTTATGATACTTATTACTTATGATACTCTCTTCCAAATCACCATCTTATGATACTTATTACTTATGATACTCTCTTCCAAATCACCATCTTATGATACTTATTACTTATGATACTCTCTTCCAAATCACCATCTTATGATACTTATTACTTATGATACTCTCTTCCAAATCACCATCTTATGATACTTATTACTTATGATACTCTCTTCCAAATCACCATCTTATGATACTTATTACTTATGATACTCTCTTCCAAATCACCATCTTATGATACTTATTACTTATGATACTCTCTTCCAAATCACCATCTTATGATACTTATTACTTATGATACTATCTTCCAAATCACCATCTTATGATACTTATTACTTATGATACTCTCTTCCAAATCACCATCTTATGATACTTATTACTTATGATACTCTCTTCCAAATCACCATCTTATGATACTTATTACTTATGATATTCTCTTCCAAATCACCATCTTATGATACTTATTACTTATGATACTCTCTTCCAAATCACCATCTTATGATACTTATTACTTATGATACTCTCTTCCAAATCACCATCTTATGATACTTATTACTTATGATACTTATCTTCAATACATCTTATGATACTTATTACTTATGATACTTAATACATCTTATGATACTTATTACTTATGATACTTCAATTACTTATGATACTTATTACTTATGATACTTATTACTTATGATACTTATTACTTATGATACTTATTACTTATGATACTTATTACTTATGATACTTATTACTTATGATACTTATTACTTATTACTTATTACTTATGATACTTATTACTTATGATACTTATTACTTATGATACTTATTACTTATTACTTATTACTTATGATACTTATTACTTATGATACTTATTACTTATGATCTTATTACTTATGATCTTATTACTTATGATACTCTCTTTAAATCACTATCTTATGATACTTATTACTTATGATACTCTCTTCCAAATCACCATCTTATGATACTTATTACTTATGATACTCTCTTCCAAATCACCATCTTATGATACTTATTACTTATGATACTTATTCTTATGATCTTATTACTTATGATACTTATTACTTATGATACTTATTACTTATGATACTTATTACTTATGATACTTATTACTTATGATACTTATTACTTATGATACTTATTACTTATTACTTATTACTTATGATACTTATTACTTATTACTTATTACTTATTACTTATGATACTTATTACTTATTACTTATGATACTTATTACTTATTACTTATGATACTTATTACTTATGATACTTATTACTTATGATACTTATTACTTATGATACTTATTACTTATGATACTTATTACTTATGTATACAAAATCCTGAACTTTCTCTATATGGTTTCATTTGTAACATCATTGATGTTTTCTGATTGTCTTTATAACTTCTACTTATTTCGTTTTTAGTCACGATATTAACTTAAAGTCCTGTAGTGTGAGCGATTCTGGAAAGTGTATCTATCTTTCTTTTGAGCTTTCTTGTTTAGGATTAATAATGAAAATCTTCAAATAAGTGTCCATTAAATACCTCTGCTGTTAGTATCAGGTATACTCAGAGCAGATGTCTGATCTGTTACTGTATGACAGTAGACGGTATCAAATGTCTGATCTGTTACTGTATGACAGTAGACGGTATCAAATGTCTGATCTGCTACTGTATGACAGTAGACGGTATCAAATGTCTGATCTGCTATTGTATGACAGTAGACGGTATCAAATGTCTGATCTGCTACTGTATGACAGTAGTCGGTATCAAATGTCTGATCTGCTACTGTATGACAGTAGACGGTATCAAATGTCTGATCTGCTACTGTATGCCAGTAGACGGTATCAAATGTCTGATCTGCTACTGTATGACAGTAGACGGTATCAAATGTCTGATCTGCTACTGTATGACAGTAGACGGTATCAGTTCCAACAATTTGAGAGTCCCTGTGGTGTAGAGGTTAGATGCTCATCTTTCGTCCCAAAAGTATCAGGTTCGTTCCCACGTAAAGCCATCTGCATATTTTTCCAGAGATCCCTGATATCAATGTAGGTGAGATCGAGTTCCTAGTCCTATTGGAGAAGGACTATAAAATGTAGGTCCCATGTTTAATATGAGCACGTAAAATAACCATTGGCAGTTCAAAATTGAAAAGAGCAGGCTGGAAAGCTGCTGCCGGACAAAATTCAGTAGAAAAGGTTAAACATAAAATTCCTGCAAAATATCTTCACCATCTTCAAAATTACATCGGGGACCCTCGCCGTTGCTACGAAATTCGTGAGGTGCAGGTGAGATCTTCCTGTGTAAGAAATAGATTGGAGCAGACATGGTTACTCACCGAAGTGCAATGGTCTTATCTAAACAATCAATCAATCAGTCTGCAACAGTTAAACCCACTGTCTTTGAAGTGGGACTCTGGAGAGCTGGAGGCTACGGAAGTAAATATTGACTAGAAAATCTCCACTACCTTGTGGATCAGCACGTTTATGTAGAAGTCTAGAGAAGTAAATATTGACTAGAAATCCGGAGGGAGTAACCATAATTTAGTTGATGGTTATAAGTGTATTCCATTCCATCTTCTGACATCCCTTATAAAACACTGCTTGTGATTCCTAAAGTATGGATTTTGTCTCTTCTTTGGCTGAAACAGTATAGTAGAGAGGTGGTTTCTGCAAAATGAACACTCCTATTCTCCAAATCAGCGTACACATAAATGGAGATGACACCTCATCCTTGCTATTCATTGACAGTCGGTAAAGATGAAAGAGGTCATATAGTAGCACAGACTACTATATTTAATATACTATGTACTGTCAGATGTAACACAGATTACCATAATCAATATACTTTGTTCAGATGTAACACAGACTACCATAATTAATATACTTTGCTCAGATGTAACACAGACTACCATAATCAATATACTTTGCTCAGATGTGACACAGACTACCAAATTCAATATACTATGTATGGTCAGATGTAACACAGACTACCATATTCACTATACTGTAGAAGAAATGTAACAGTTAAAGTTCACAAAATAACAAACGAAAAATTCCTACAATTTATCAAAATGAATGTGCAATCATACTCAATCCTTCAACTAACAGACCGTTATAAACAACATGAAAGTGCAAATTGCTTTTATCAACTTGGTGCTGGTAACCCCTATGTTACTGTAGTCGAATCATGGTCTGGTGATGATCAGAATCGATTTGCTATTGAAAATCGTTTAATTACGTTATATTCTTGACTATCTGCTAGAGCTGAACATGTTTCACCAGTTTGCCAGATAATTGTGCAATCATCCATACACTCCATCTTCCTCTTAAACATTTTCCACTTTGTTTTTTTTTTTAAAATTACTTCACATTTACAATAGTTCCAATTTACATTAGTTCCCTTTACATTAGTTCCCTTTTGTAATAGTTCCTTTTCTAATAGTTCCCCTTTTCTAATAGTTCCTTTTACATTAGTTCCCTTTGTAATAGTTCCTTTTCTAATAGTTCCATTTTCTAATAGTTCCTTTTACATTAGTTCCCGTTTATGTTAGTTCTATTTATATGATAGTCTCCATGACTAAATTGTTAAGTTCTAGCCTTGCGTTTCGAAGGTCGTGGGTTTGAACCCGCCTAGCGCTTTTCCTTTCACGCGTCAATGTTTAGAGACTACTAGAAATGTTGCCGGATCTTTGGAGTTCATGCGTTGTGTAGTATTCTCGGCAGATGGCGTGAGATTTCTGCAGAGAGGGACCGAGGCATATGAGATCAAACCCGGCGTAATGAAGTCTATCCTTCCACTTTAAACCCTGTTTAGTTTCATTTTATTTTAGTTTTCAGTTTCAATTTGGAATATCTTCATTGCATTCCGGACATGTCCTTACGTGATCCGATCTCCTTCGCAATATCTCCAACAGCGTCCAGCGACTGACTGTACCAGTTCGATGTTTGATTGATGATCGTACCCACATACTTGTTTTATTTGATATTAGTTCCTACATTTACCGATAGCAAGGTCGATAACACGCTTCCTTAGCAACCATGTACCACGTTAATTCCAGGGTTCACGGCCAACGTTTGCTAAAAAATACCTTTCTGATGTGCGCACGGAAGGCATCGGTGTGCACACGGCATGTATCAGTGTGAACACGGTACGGATCGGTGTGCGGATGGTACGCATCGATGTGTACGCGTTACGTATCGGTGTGAACACGGTGCACGGTGAACACAATCTAATTTACAAGTTGAGGGTCTCATTGGTGAAATGGTTCAATCGTGTACCTGTCGTACTGAAGGATGTGGGTTCGAGTTCAAACCGAGACACATGTGGAATTTTTATGACATCCTAGGATTGTTGCGGAGCTACGGGTTCATGATTTGTGCAATACTCTGGACAGATGGCATACCGACGGGGAAGAAAACCCGGTGCAAAAAAGTCAATTCTTCACTTTTCGACCCTTCAGTTACAAGTTTCTCAGAAGTCTGATTAAGGCTCACATAAACATCGATGGACACTGATGATAAGGAAAGCATGCCTTCGCTCAAATATCAGTCACCTGTTCCATATTACACACCATAACTACACATAAATGATATCAAAAGAACGAAAATAAAAATATTAATATTATAAGTTGTTATATTTATTCTGCACAGTTTGTTTGATATTTTTCTGTCTTTGTTTTCATCTCTGACATAATCATATTTTGATATCGACTACACCATTGTATTTTACATTTCCAATATTTTTTTCATTATGACAGATTTGTTCATTTTCTAATCTCTTTAGTTGAAAATCAATTGTTCCAAATATCGATTACCTTGTCTACTGTTTCTCTTGTTTATAAATGTCTATCTTCAACTTTTGTTTTGTACAATGTATTAGTTTAACACTATATAGACAGACAAAGATAATTCAGACATTCTGTCTGTCTAGTACAGACAACGGAAGTTTAGATATATTGATATTTGTCGGGTTCTAGTCTAGACTTTCTGACTAGCAAATCTTACAAGTATTAATTACATCTATTTCTGTATTCATCTTGTGTATGATTTCACATTCATTGGTTTAGTTTTCTTCTTCTTCTTCTTCAATGATTTAGTGGCACTTGAGCTCTTGCACTTCAGCCCAATGCTATGTAGTGGTATCTGCATGTGTTTGTAAGTTGTTCTTTTGTTCCGTATAATGTGTTCCATTTATCTGGCCTTGGAGGAAGGAGGGTCTTTCTGATGTCATCTAGTGCTTGACACTTGAAGAGGTGGTGGTGAACGGTTTCATGATGATGTGCACACAACTGGCACTCTGGAGTGTGTTGTGATTGAATTCTGTTCAAGTGATTATTAGTCAAGTGGTTAGAGTGGTTGACTAGGTTGGCAGTTAGAGTGTCAGTCTAGAAAATTCGTTAGAGTGTTAGTCTAGAAAATTCGTTAGAGTGTTAGTCTAGAAAATTCGTTAGAGTGTTAGTCTAGAAAATTCGTTAGTGTTAGTCTAGAAAATTCGTTAGAGTGTTAGTCTAGAAAATTCGTTAGAGTGTTCCTCTTCTTCGAACGCTCCATATCGATCACTTCTTAACCACTCTGTTATTTGTATGTGATCTGAGCATAAGAGCGATTGTACGTTGTGCCAGTTATGCGCCTACAAATAGGCCAGCACATCCGATTTCTGCGCCGATTTTTATTTACTATGGTAGCTTCCCTATGTCCTACATCAGCTACCTCTTACAACATGCCTTGTAGGTGGCAGTGGTACTATTCTTTGCCTCCCTTGCGGACCCCAGCACCACACAGGCGGAGTGTTATTCTAGACAAGTGGTTCGAGTGTTTGTGAAGTCATGTGTTTAGAGTGAAGTCACGTGTTTAGAGTGTTAGAGTGTTGAGAGGGGTTAAGGTTTGCGTGTTGGTGCTGTAAAATAGTTGGAATGTTAGGGAAGACTAATGGTTAGGTGGCAAGATTGTGCTGGTGCTGTTAAATGGTTGGAATGTTGGTCAAGACATGGTTAGAGTGCTAGAGTAGTCAGCTGATTGCGTCCAGTAATTTGAGCGCTGTCTTGTCAAGCTCTTAAAACTCCTGAATTCCTAGCACGCGCGTACACACATACACATACACACATTATTCACACGAGCAGAGATTTGAAAGAAGGAGGAAGTTAGTGAGGAAGAAATATGCCAACTATTCTGTGCACTCATCAAAGTTCCTCATCGATAGACGATGTTTAATTCCTTGTTTCTTCATTTCTTCAATCTTCTTTCGGTTGTCCTTCTCTGATTGTTGATGTTAAGAGTTGCTTGTTTAACTAATGATCGGTTTCCAAGATAGTGCACGCTCGGTCGCTTGATATGTTGTTGTATTGTTGAGTTTTAAGATGTCAGTAGCTCCTCCATCAATCCACGTGTCTCCCAATCAACCGGTGACAAATTCGAACCTGTAGTTCATGTTACACGATCACACGTAGTCGTTGCTGGAGACTGCTGTATTAAGTCACAGCTGGAGACTGCTGTATTAAGTCACTGCTGGAGACTGCTGTATTAAGTCACTGCTGGAGGCTGATGTATTAAATCACTGCTGGAGGCTGATGTATTAAGTCACTGCTGGAGACTGCTGTATTAAGTGCTCGGACGCTGACGCTCAGCTAGGTCAGAGAGACTTAACACCTAGGAATGAACACCATACTGGTTGACAATAATTCTGCTCATGTAATTTTCATAGATTGTTCGGAAACTGCAATCTACGAAGCAATTATTCTCATCCACTTTAGAAATAGCAAACGATAAATATTTCATTTCTTGGCACGAAACTTTATAGGACATAGAGAGCGTGAGTAAATTGTAGTGAAGAGGCGCATTAATAATGTCAGGTACGAAGTAAGGAAACGTCAGAGATTTCTAAACTGTACAGGCAAGGATGAAGGGAAATGAAATGTCTGCTAGAAAGACTAGTTTGAAAGGCGTAACTTGTAAATGGGAAAATTATGGATAAGGCGGATATCATGTGGGGAAACAGAATAAAAGACATTCGACAGTCTCATGACTCATTCGATTGATATATGAGTCAAGCGCAGACAAGCAAGGTGGTGATGTCTGCGGGTAAAATGAACTTAAGTTAGGTACAGTTAGTGTCGAGACAGAATAAGAAACATTGCATAGTCATTTTGACATGTGACATGTGAGACGAGCGAAGACAAGCAAGGCGGTGTTGTCTGCAGGGAAGAAAGAGAAGATACGCCAATGAACATCACTTGGGTACAGTTACGGTGATGTCTGTAGGGAGGAAAAAGAAGATATGCCAACGAACATCACTTGGGTACAGTTACGGTGATGTCTGTAGGGAGGAAAAAGAAGATATGCCAACGAATATCACTTGGGTACAGTTACGGCGATGTATGGAAACCTACAAATCTGAGGTGGCCAGACCGGATCAGATCAGTTCTGGAGAAAACCGTGGTAGGCTGCGGTAATACTGAGTAAATGGCTGATTTTAGACAAAGACAGGTATTTAAAGTAATATATAAGCGTGAAAACAATGAATAATTAAATAATAAAGATGAGTACAATCCGACGTTTCGGTCGTAGACCTTTGTAAAGGGAACAAATACAAACACAGAATACTAAATACACTTCAGACATAAATCTAAATAAGAAAGATGACTAGAGATTAATACAACTAATATGTACTTTGTGTACAGTTAGTGTCGACAAATACAACAAATATGTACTTTGTGTACAGTTAGTGTGGAAACATACAACAAATATGTAGCTTGGGTACAGTTAGTGTGGACACATACAACCAGTGGCGGCTCGTCATTAAGGGCCAGTGGGGTCGGGCCCTACCAAAAATAATGTATAACGTGTATTTATTATTTTATAAATTAAAATATAGTAACCAAAAACCATGATTTATCCGGAAAAAATGTCTGGCCCCACCAACAAAAATGATCACGATCCGCCACTGCATACAACAAATATGTAGCTTGGGTACAGTTAGTGTGGAAACACTAAGATGGTTGTTGAATTGGAGGACGACCCATGTAAGAATTTGCCCAAATGGCGAGTATCTCGATCAAGAAAGCGTAACTAAATAAAGGGTATGGTGACAGAGTGGTAGGTGCCAGCTTTGATGGCTTCCATACAACGAGTCAAATTTAATATCATGCCACAGTATAACTCCAGATGTCATACTTTAAAGTGGCGTTTTTCTGTTTGTAAAATCTGACAGTTTCCTGTCTGTAACAAATGTGTGTCGTTTTGGGATAATATGCATATGCTTTGTACCGAGATTATGTTGTGCCTGTTCTACCAGACGGAGTGGCGTCACGGGGGAGGGGTGGGTCAAGCTCACTGACGTTCTAGAAGAAACACACACAGATCACAGATTGGTTAACTTGACTCTTACAATACATATAGTAAAACCGCATTTTTACACACTGTTTTTAAGGGACACAATGTTAAGGGAAGATGTCCTTACACAATACCTTTCTAATGTTCAACAGTAAAGGAAAACTAACTAACTTATTTAATAACAATTGGTTAGAACAATATCGTTTATGATAGTTTGTGAAGGTTTGGGAAGGTTTGTGATGGTTTGTGAAGGTTTGTGATGGTTTGTGATGGGTTGTCATGTGGCGTTTAGTAAAAGGGGAACTAAAAATATGTTTTGTCTGGTCTCGTATCGTATTGTAAGAGTTAATAAGAACGAATACAAAAAACAAATGGTCTCCCAGTCATAACTGGTTCCAACAGCACAACATGGTTTTAGTGTGTTTTTTGTGTGTTCGTTTGTATTCCTTATAGAATAAACCATTAATGTGCAAAGTGTGTGTGTGTGGTCAGCTTAGACATGCTGTGTCTAGTTCAGATTGTAATCAAACTGTGCTCGTTGTCAAGTAAATGTACTCTCTATAACGTGGTCAAAACTAGAAGAATATATCTTTATATATCAATATATCACTTAAAGACACCAGTAAGCAATACTACATACGTTGTTGTTTCTCCTCATCAATATGTGTTTTCTTGTACCTTTTTATCTCTTTCTATGTGCGCTCTAATCAATGTCATGTCTAGATAAATTACAAATCTTTCTTTCTTTACAATTGTCATGAAAGTTGCTAAGTGTCTCCGTTGCAACGCCGTTTGCATTGTGCCCTGAAAGTTGCAGGCTAAATCCGTTCGGTTCATTAGTGCAGTTTTCCCCGGATATTTCTAGAAATAGCGTTGGAGCTACGGAGTTCTGCTTTGTGTAATACTCTCGGAAGCTGGCGTGATATTTATGCGAAAAGGGACCTAGGCATATTGGTAAACCCAGTGCACTGAAGTGAATAATTCACTTTTAAACTGAACCACAAAATATATTTCTTGATAATGTGTCTATTACTTGGCTTCCATAAAGTCTAGAGAGCATTAATTAGTTCTCTTGTTGTCCTGCATCCTGGTCGCACTTTGCACAGTACCCAGTGATTAGATGTTCATATTCTCAGTGCCACGTCAGCGTCTGTAGTACATACACAGCGTGAATCCTACAATGATGTTTACGTGACCAACAAATATTGCACCCACCGTGACATAAACAAAGCAAACTATAATAGTAATATGTCTATGATGGGAGATAATTCTACGTTAGACGTTGAAATTGTTTCCCTTTTCACCAAGATGACCTCGAAATTGTCCAGGGCACGACAATTATGTTAGCACGAAAGGTCTTAACATCAAGTCTGCAAGCGTTTGAAGACACCGGAGATCGCAGACCGGAAGTAGATATTTATAGCTGCGTCCAGAGAAACATTTGAACAGACAAAGCTAACAATTAGCTCACGAAGGGCAAACACTGGACCACAGAGATGAATTGAAATTTACTGGTATGTCTCAATTGTTATTCTGCTGAATTATAATGATATATGTGTCTGAACTGTTAATCTTCCTCCCAGTAATAAACGTCAGCTTCTAGGGAGACACGATTGTATACACGTCGAACTGAGATCTCTAAACTATTTAGAACCGTTATTTAGTGCCGTATTATAAGTATAGCTGAGAAAGGGCGCACACAATAAAGTTGACACACAAAATAAAATAAATTTCTCCTTGGTCTTCAAACGCTCCATAGCTAGCACTGGTTAACTACTCTTTGTGATTTGTATGTGATCCGAGCTTAAGAGCGATTGTATGTTGTGCCAGTTATGCGTCTTATAAGTAGGCCAGCACATCCGATTCCTGAGATGATTTTTATTTACTAATGTAGCTTCCCTAAGTCCCTCAGTTGCCTCTAACGACATGCCTTGAAGGTCACAGCCTGGCAACACACGGGCGAGAAAACAGAGCAAGTTACTTTGCCAAATCGGTAGCTATAAAATGTAATATTAATAAAAAGCAAGGTAATGAGAATAATTGCAACAAAAAGAACACAGAGGAGATTATGATAGAAGGAGGACAGTTACAAGAAGTAGAAGAATTCAAATATGTGGACAGCTGTGTCACTATAGATGTGGACAGCTGTGTCACTATAGATGTGGACAGCTGTGTCACTATAGATATGGACAGCTGTGTCACTATAGATGTGGACAGCTGTGTAACTATAGATATGGACAGCTGTGTAACTATAGATATGGACAGCTGTGTAACTATAGATATGGACAGCTGTGTAACTATAGATGTGAACAGCTGTGTAACTATAGATGTGAACAGCTGTGTCACTATAGATATGGACAGCTGTGTAACTATAGATATGGACAGCTGTGTAACTATAGATGTGAACAGCTGTGTAACTATAGATAGGAACAGCTGTGTAACTATAGATGTGGACAGCTGTGTAACTATAGATGTGAACAGCTGTGTAACTATAGATAGGAACAGCTGTGTAACTATAGATGTTGACAGCTGTGTAACTATAGATGTGAACAGCTGTGTAACTATAGATAGGAACAGCTGTGTAACTATAGATGTGAACAGCTGTGTCACTATAGATAGGAACAGCTGTGTAACTATAGATGTTGACAGCTGTGTAACTATAGACAGGGATGTAGGAATAGAAAACAATGCAATAATTGGAATTGCAGCTACAACATTCAAATCATTATACAATATATGGAGATCATCAGTTTACAGTACGACACAGACTAAACATACCCAAGTGGTTTGGCCACTTAATAAGAATACATCCAAACTCCACAGTATACAGAGTCTTCTACAACAGAACATCGGGAAAGAAGGCAAGAGGAAGACCACGGAAAAGATTGTTAGATAGCGTAGCAGAATCCTGTCAAAGAGCCAAAATAATAATCACACAAGCCACCAGAACAGCGCAAGACAAAAACAGAAAACCACGACACTGGGCAATAACCCGGTAGCAGTGTGACGACACTGGGCAACAACCCGGTAGCAGTGTGACAACACTGGGCAACAACCCGGTAGCAGTGTGACGACACTGGGGAACAACCCGGTAGTAGTGTGACGACACTGGGCAACAACCCGGTAGCAGTGTGACAACACTGGGCAACAGCCCGGTAGCAGTGTGACGACACTGGGGAACAACCCGGTAGCAGTGTGACGACACTGGGCAACAACCCGGTAGCAGTGTGACGACACTGGGCAACAGCCCGGTAGCAGTGTGACAACAAAAGAAGAAGAAGAAGATACAAATCAAATGTGTGCTAAGTCCTACTGTGTGAATCAGAGATATAGAAAACATGTACCAAGACAGACAGTCACATTAGATGCTTTGAGGGAAGATGTCTCAGAAGAATTCAATACATTTCGTTGGGGGTCAGAGAATACCTCATACTGAGGTCAACCGGTGCACAGGCATCAACAATATCAAAGATGAAATAAAACGTAAGAGATAGAAGTGGCTGGCACATACATTAAGAATGCAGAAAACCAGACATACTAATGTGACTGTGCAATGTAATCTGGGAGACAAGAGAGGTAGAGGAACGACCTAGAGAGAAAGCAGAAAACGAGACATACAAATGTGGTTGTGCAATGTAATCTGTTAGACAAGAGAGGTAGAGGAACGACCTAAAGAAACATGGAGACGAACTGTAGACAGGGAATGAAAAGAGGCGGGAAAGACTTAGTGTGAGAAGTGAATTTCTTCACTTCTCCTGTATCCTTTGCTTGATAAAGACCTTTTGGTCGAAACGTTGCTGTGTATTGTTATTGTTTTTGTATGTTGTAAAACTATATTACTTTGTTTTTATGTGTTTCTCCATTGTTATATAGTTAGTTATACGCTAGTATTTATGTGTTTCTCCATTGTTATATAGTTTGTTATACGCTAGTATTTATGTGTTTCTCCATTGTTATATAGTTAGTTATACGCTAGTATTTATGTGTTTCTCCATTGTTCTATAGTTAGTTATACGCTAGTATTTATGTGTTTCTCCATTGTTCTATAGTTAGTTATACGCTAGTATTTATGTGTTTCTCCATTGTTCTATAGTTTGTTATACGCTAGTATTTATGTGTTTCTCCATTGTTATATAGTTAGTTATACGCTAGTATTTATGTGTTTCTCCATTGTTATATAGTTAGTTATACGCTAGTATTTATGTGTTTCTCCATTGTTATATAGTTTGTTATACGCTAGTATTTATGTGTTTCTCCATTGTTCTATAGTTAGTTATACGCTAGTATTTATGTGTTTCTGCATTGTTATATAGTTAGTTATACGCTAGTATTTATGTGTTTCTCCATTGTTATATAGTTTGTTATACGCTAGTATTTATGTGTTTCGCCATTGTTCTATAGTTTGTTATACGCTAGTATTTATGTGTTTCTCCATTGTTCTATAGTTAGTTATACGCTAGTATTTATGTGTTTCTCCATTGTTATATAGTTAGTTATACGCTAGTATTTATGTGTTTCTCCATTGTTATATAGTTTGTTATACGCTAGTATTTATGTGTTTCTCCATTGTTATATAGTTTGTTATACGCTAGTATTTATGTGTGTCTCCATTGTTATATAGTTAGTTATACGCTAGTATTTATGTGTTTCTCCATTGTTATATAGTTTGTTATACGCTAGTATTTATGTGTTTCTCCATTGTTATATAGTTAGTTATACGCTAGTATTTATGTGTTTCTCCATTGTTCTATAGTTTGTTATACGCTAGTATTTATGTGTTTCTCCATTGTTATATAGTTTGTTATACGCTAGTATTTATGTGTTTCTCCATTGTTATATAGTTTGTTATACGCTAGTATTTATGTGTTTCTCCATTGTTCTATAGTTAGTTATACGCTAGTATTTATGTGTTTCTCCATTGTTATATAGTTAGTTATACGCTAGTATTTATGTGTTTCTCCATTGTTATATAGTTAGTTATACGCTAGTATTTATGTGTTTCGCCATTGTTCTATAGTTAGTTATACGCTAGTATTTATGTGTTTCTCCATTGTTATATAGTTTACTATACGCTAGTATCTATGTGTTTCTCCATTGTTCTATAGTTAGTTATACGCTAGTATTTATGTGTTTCTCCATTGTTCTATAGTTTGTTATACGCTAGTATTTATGTGTTTCTCCATTGTTCTATAGTTAGTTATACGCTAGTATTTATGTGTTTCTCCATTGTTATATAGTTTGTTATACGCTAGTATTTATGTGTTTCTCCATTGTTCTATAGTTAGTTATACGCTAGTATTTATGTGTTTCTCCATTGTTATATAGTTAGTTATACGCTAGTATTTATGTGTTTCTCCATTGTTATATAGTTAGTTATACGCTAGTATTTATGTGTTTCGCCATTGTTCTATAGTTAGTTATACGCTAGTATTTATGTGTTTCTCCATTGTTCTATAGTTAGTTATACGCTAGTATTTATGTGTTTCTCCATTGTTCTATAGTTTGTTATACGCTAGTATTTATGTGTTTCTCCATTGTTCTATAGTTTGTTATACGCTAGTATTTATGTGTTTCTCCATTGTTCTATAGTTAGTTATACGCTAGTATTTATGTTTTTCTCCATTGTTATATAGTTAGTTATACGCTAGTATTTATGTGTTTCTCCATTGTTATATAGTTTCTAATATACGCTAGTATTTATGTGTTTCTCCATTGTTCTATAGTTAGTTATACGCTAGTATTTATGTGTTTCTCCATTGTTCTATAGTTAGTTATACGCTAGTATTTATGTGTTTCTCCATTGTTCTATAGTTAGTTATACGCTAGTATTTATGTGTTTCTCCATTTGTTCTATAGTTAGTTATACGCTAGTATTTATGTGTTTCTCCATTGTTCTATAGTTTGTTATACGCTAGTATTTATGTGTTTCTCCATTGTTCTATAGTTAGTTATACGCTAGTATTTATGTGTTTCTCCATTGTTATATAGTTAGTTATACGCTAGTATTTATGTGTTTCTCCATTGTTATATAGTTAGTTATACGCTAGTATTTATGTGTTTCTCCATTGTTATATAGTTTGTTATACGCTAGTATTTATGTGTTTCTCCATTGTTCTATAGTTAGTTATACGCTAGTATTTATGTGTTTCTCCATTGTTATATAGTTAGTTATACGCTAGTATTTATGTGTTTCTCCATTGTTATATAGTTTGTTATACGCTAGTATTTATGTGTTTCGCCATTGTTCTATAGTTTGTTATACGCTAGTATTTATGTGTTTCTCCATTGTTATATAGTTAGTTATACGCTAGTATTTATGTGTTTCTCCATTGTTATATAGTTAGTTATACGCTAGTATTTATGTGTTTCTCCATTGTTATATAGTTTGTTATAAGCTAGTATTTATGTGTTTCTCCATTGTTATATAGTTAGTTATACGCTAGTATTTATGTGTTTCTCCATTGTTATATAGTTTGTTATACGCTAGTATTTATGTGTTTCTCCATTGTTCTATAGTTAGTTATACGCTAGTATTTATGTGTTTCTCCATTGTTCTATAGTTTGTTATACGCTAGTATTTATGTGTTTCTCCATTGTTATATAGTTTGTTATACGCTAGTATTTATGTGTTTCTCCATTGTTCTATAGTTAGTTATACGCTAGTATTTATGTGTTTCTCCATTGTTCTATAGTTTGTTATACGCTAGTATTTATGTGTTTCTCCATTGTTATATAGTTTGTTATACGCTAGTATTTATGTGTTTCTCCATTGTTCTATAGTTAGTTATACGCTAGTATTTATGTGTTTCTCCATTGTTCTATAGTTAGTTATACGCTAGTATTTATGTGTTTCTCCATTGTTATATAGTTTGTTATACGCTAGTATTTATGTGTTTCTCCATTGTTCTATAGTTTGTTATACGCTAGTATTTATGTGTTTCTCCATTGTTATATAGTTTGTTATACGCTAGTATTTATGTGTTTCGCCATTGTTCTATAGTTTGTTATACGCTAGTATTTATGTGTTTCGCCATTGTTCTATAGTTAGTTATACGCTAGTATTTATGTGTTTCTCCATTGTTATATAGTTTGTTATACGCTAGTATTTATGTGTTTCTCCATTGTTCTATAGTTAGTTATACGCTAGTATTTATGTGTTTCTCCATTGTTATATAGTTTGTTATACGCTAGTATTTATGTGTTTCTCCATTGTTATATAGTTAGTTATACGCTAGTATTTATGTGTTTCTCCATTGTTATATAGTTAGTTATACGCTAGTATTTATGTGTTTCTCCATTGTTATATAGTTAGTTATACGCTAGTATTTATGTGTTTCTCCATTGTTCTATAGTTTGTTATACGCTAGTATTTATGTGTTTCTCCATTGTTATATAGTTTGTTATACGCTAGTATTTATGTGTTTCTCCATTGTTATATAGTTTGTTATACGCTAGTATTTATGTGTTTCTCCATTGTTATATAGTTTGTTATACGCTAGTATTTATGTGTTTCTCCATTGTTATATAGTTAGTTATACGCTAGTATTTATGTGTTTCTCCATTGTTATATAGTTTGTTATACGCTAGTATTTATGTGTTTCTCCATTGTTATATAGTTTGTTATACGCTAGTATTTATGTGTTTCTCCATTGTTATATAGTTTGTTATACGCTAGTATTTATGTGTTTCTCCATTGTTATATAGTTTGTTATACGCTAGTATTTATGTGTTTCTCCATTGTTATATAGTTTGTTATACGCTAGTATTTATGTGTTTCTCCATTGTTATATAGTTAGTTATACGCTAGTATTTCTCCTTTATATCCATCAGTACTAATATACTTCAAGGGGAGTTTACAGAAGAACAAGATGTGTCGCGTGCACACAGTAATAAATGTCAGCTTTCGGAGAGACCCGATTGTGTACACGTAGAACTGAAATCTCGAAACTATTTAAAACCGCGATTTATTGTAGCAGTATACACACAACAGGGAAGGGGACTGGGGAGGGGTTAGTAGGGGGTCTCTGTGAAAATTTGTTAAGCAGTTTGCTAGAAGTCTCTGGGACATATTTGTTAAGTAGTTTGCTAGAAGTCTCTGGGACGAATTTGTTAAGCAGTTTGCTAGAATTCTCTGGGACATATTTGTTAAGCAGTTTGCTAGAAGTCTCTGGGACATATTTGTTAAGTAGTTTGCTAGAAGTCTCTGGGACGAATTTGTTAAGCAGTTTGCTAGAAGTCTCTGGGACGAATTTGTTAAGCAGTTTGCTAGAATTCTCTGGGACATATTTGTTAAGCAGTTTGCTAGAAGTCTCTGGGACATATTTGTTAAGCAGTTTGCTAGAAGTCTCTGGGACGTAGAGGCAAGGTGGTCACCTCTCGCTCCAAAGACCTCGTGGAGCCAAAGGGATATTTTCCAGAAATCCTTAATCTCAGTGTACGTGAGATCAAGTTCGCAGTCATATCGGAGATGGACAATAAAACGTAGGTCCCGTGTTAATAGAGAGCAAGTAAAAGAGCCCCCTGGTAGTTCACAATCTAGAAGAGCAGGCTGGAAAGCCGCTACCCATGCAAAACTCATAAGAACGATTTAAAAAATAAAATTCCTACAAAATATTTTGACCATCTTCTAAATTACACCGGGGACCCTCGTTTGTGCTACGTAGTTAGTGCACTGTCGCTGAGATCTTCTTGTGTAATAAAGAGATTGGAAAACACATGGCTACTCACTGAAGTGCAAGGATGATGGTGATATCAATCAAACATTCAATCACATAGTGTGCTTCTGACAGTAATACGGCTTGTTAGGAGGATGTAGGCCAGAGGGAACATGGTGACTGTGGAATTTAATGGCCGCATGGATAGTGCAGTCACCACGAAACTTTTCAGGATATGAGATTTCTTTATGCCCCCGACAGAAAACAACTCATTGGCCTTACTGGGAATATAACCTGAGTCTCCCGCATAGTAGCGTACGCTCTAATCCAGTCGACCAAATGCTCCCCACTCTCGGGTTTACACGCATTAAAACGACAATCGCATGCGCTGTTTGTTAAAAAATACAATTTGTATTTGAGCATACTCTAACAAAATCTATATAGTACACGATTCTTATGTTAAACATCAGATAATTGTTTCAGTGATCAGAACGTGCAGATTTGACAACACAAATCTATCTGGTTAATCTACCTGCTATATTCAGAGATGTATAAACATTTGTAACTGTGTCTCGTGAATAATTTAGTGTATGCCCTTAATGGCATACAGACATGTAGAAACGAGGGGGTTGACTTCATAGAACGAGTTTTCTCCATTTGGTTTGATCTCTAACCACAGAGATGGCACGTAATCTGTTTAAAGTATTACACAAAGCATGAACTCCGTAGCTCCGGTAGAAGGAATAAGGAACTCAGAGACAAAATGCACTTAGGAACAGAACAATACGTCACGAATTTAAACTCATAACCTCCTGTGGGGTGTCCGAGTCCGCAAGGGAAGCAAGAAATAGTACCACTGCCACCTAAAAGGCATGTCATAAGAGGCGACTGATGTAGGACCTAGGGATGCTACCCTAGTAAATAAAAAGCATCGCAAGAATCGGATGTGCTGACCTACTTGTAGGCGCGTAACTGGGACAACGTACAATCGCTTTTATGCTCAGATCACATACAAATCACAAAGAGTGCTGTAACAAGTGGACCGTTTGAAAAGTAGAAGAAACTCATGACAGTTCAGTATTCAAAGCAACGCTCTACCGATTCGCCATATAGATCCCAATACCCTCCCTTAATTAATATTCAATGGTTTGTTAGGTGGCTTCTTGAAAAACTGGTACTGCCCTAATGTCTTTTCAGGTGACTTGTTGTATCGTAAGACTTAAAGCTTAGACTCCTGCATACTCGAACATTATTCTCAATACTTTAACCGCTTTATTTCAGTAACTACTGGTGCAGATGATGGACGTAAAGTGCTTTGATGCAGAAACCCTGCGTGAAGACAGTGCTTCATTTATAGATCGATGCGCCACTTAAATCAAGTAACAGGAAACTAATCATAGGTTTTTGTATGACATCGTTAAGAAAAATATAGGGACTTGAGTTTTTATATTAGCAGATGAGTTCTGCCGTCTGGCAGCGTTCCAGGATCAACTTCAGTTACAGACCAGCCAGAATAAATGAATGGTCTTCTAGTAGTTTCAGATCGGTCTTGGAATAAATCATGTATACACAACAGATGTAATGGTTGTGATAACAACTACATGAATAGTGGTTTCAACAACTATCTGAAATCTACTGGCTATTAGCAGACGTGACCAGGGTCAACTCTGTGTTTTCTTAGATGTCTGCCAAAATATAGTTGATTACTTAGACTATTATCAATGAATCAAGCGCGATGCCTGCCGGCGTAGGCGATCATGTCTCGCTACAACTCTCACTCTTTCCCTAGTGCAGTTAATCAGTTTTGACGTTGATCTTTTGCCTAACTACTCTATCAGACCATCGTACATCTTCTCCCTCTATCTTCCTCGATCTCTCCTTCCCTGAATTTTACCTATTATTCTTTTAATAAGGTGTCTTTATACTGTCTGATTTGTATTCTTTTAATAAGGTGTCTTTATGCGCAGACCTGTTTTAAAACTACATCATTTGTTTCCTACACTTACCATAAAATTGTCAGCATTCTTCTGTAAAAATCATTCTATAGTCGATTGAATTGAATACAAGCTGATATATTTTTAAACATATGTAAAAACGTATAATGAAAGGCTTGAGGAAGACGGTGGGGATCATCAGGAAAGATAGACTACGAAATGAGAACACCAGAAGCAGAGTAGGCATAACTTCATGCACCGAATACATTGAAAGACAACAAATGCAGTGGTTCAGACATTTAATGAGAATTGAATACAACCAACCACCAATAACAGCATGCAATAAAAGTAGATTAGGTAGTAGAGTCAAGGGAAGACCAAGAAAACGATGGAAAGACAATAACAAAACCACACTAAATAAAAACGGATATAACACAAGGGCTAGCACTGGAACGCAACATTAAAGCTCTAACCACTACCCCTAACGTCAGCAATAGATAATCAATTTCATCATCCCCCCCCGGGGATAAACAGTAGACAATAGACAAATGATGAAATGCTCAAATATATTTTTATGCAATGTCTTTCGTACGGTTTATATCTTACATAGAGACTTTAAATAATTTCTCTATAATCACTCTATCTCGCTCATTTCGTTTCTATGGGGAGAAGTTCGATATTTCTCGACTCTCTCTCTCTCATTACTGTTTATCTCAGAGTTATCATAGAGTGTCTTTCCTTTATTGAAGCGTTCCCTTTCTCTTCAATGCCTGCTTTGTGATTTTTTCATCATTTCTTCTCAAGGTATTCTCAATCTATTTCCATTTTCTCTTTCTGATGACAGTTGTTACTAATGGTTGAGCTGACATTTCTATGATTACATCACTTCTCTTGAATTCATTCTATTTTATGTTGAATATTTCCCTGATGTTCCTATCATATAAGATATTCTCGGCATCTCATCTATTTTATATTCTCGGCATCTCATCTATTTTATATTCTCGGCATCTCATCTATTTTATATTCTCGGCATCTCATCTATTTTATATTCTCTGCATCTCATCTATTTTATATTCTCGGCATCTCATCTATTTTATATTCTCGGCATCTCATCTATTTTATATTCTCGGCATCTCATCTATTTTATATTCTCTGCATCTCATCTATTTTATATTCTCGGCATCTCATCTATTTTATATTCTCGGCATCTCATCTATTTTATATTCTCGGCATCTCATCTATTTTATATTCTCGGCATCTCATCTATTTTATATTCTCGGCATCTCATCTATTTTATATTCTCTGCATCTCATCTATTTTATATTCTCGGCATCTCATCTATTTTATATTCTCGGCATCTCATCTATTTTATATTCTCGGCATCTCATCTATTTTATAGGCATCCTTCTCGGCATCTCATCATTTATATTCTCGGCATCTATTATTATACTGGCATCTTCATCTATTTTATATTCTCGGCATCTCATCTATTTTATATTCTCGGCATCTCATCTATTTTATATTCGAATTCCTACCTCATTTTATGATAAGTAAGAATCTACAATCATTTACAGATGTAGACTGGTTTCTGATTGATAGAGTCATCATCATTGCACTTCGGTGAGTAACCATGTGTGCTCCGATCTCTGTCTTACACAGAAGATCTCAGCTGCAGTGCACGAACTCCGTAGCAGCGGCGATGTTCCCCGATGTAATTTTGAAGATGATGAAGATAATTTGTGGGAATTTTATTTGTAATCTGTTATTATGAATTGTGTTCTGACAGCAGCTGTCTAGCCGACTCTTCTCCATCTTGAACTGTCAAAGGTTCTTTTACGTGCTCAAATTCAACACGGGATCTGTGTTGTATCGTCTGTCTCCGATAGGACTAATAACTCGATCTCACCTACACGGAGTGGTATATATAAAAAATAAACAGAATACAGTACTGTTGAATTTCCAGATACATTGATAGAGCATATTGGTTATTGATTATTGGTTATTGCTTCTGAACCAACGTCACAGCACTATGGATGGACCCATGGTTGCTCAGTCTTCATCAGTAAATGTCGAAGGGTATGTATACTGATGGTTCCTGTAGCTCGCTGGTTAAGCACACTCATCTCTCAAAACATATTGAATAAAAACCAAGGAAATGCCCACATTCCACAAGACATCCACATCGACAAACATTGGCTCATAAACAATATCATAATTTGGAAACTTAAAGACTTTGGGCACATTACGTGTCACAGTCTCAAATATAGACAGTCAAGTTTCTTGAAGACGAAGTAGGGGACGACTAAGACGATAGTAGCAACATTACATAAATTAAACCTTGAGAAACGGCGATGAAAGACGGAAACACTGTCTGGAGGTGGTGGGGAAAAGTTTTCCAGCCAGACTGGGCTGAGACTGACGTTCTGCAAAGCAACTTACATCCCTACAGAAGAAAACATATAATTTACCTATCAAAATTTGCTGAACCAGTCTGCTTTCCGAGCAAACACTGCACACATATTACAGTCCATCGTGCTAAATGTTATTATTCTTTAAAGTAGGCAGTACTGCAGCGTGAGAGTGAGGACAGTCCAAGTTTCTCATCCTGTCGGAGAGAGCTGCTCGTAGCTTGTTTATGTTGTATAAAAGTGTGACAATTGGCTGTTTGAAGGATCCGACCTTCTAACCCAGCTTGATTTTTACTTTATAACTTTTTTTTTATATTGTGCCCTTTCGATCAGTGCCGCAGGGAATAGACGAATACTGTTGAACACGTAAACTTCGAGTGCCTCATCTTTTCGGACTAGGGCTGCTCGGAGTTTGTAATAGTGTCTATTGGCGTTTATAAAGGTTTGAACCATTTGACCATGACCAATCGTTTGTCCCTACACTTTACTCTTATGCAAAAGGCTGAGAAGCGAAAAATAGTCACTACAAGTTAAATATAAGGACGTTCGTATTGCTAGGCTAGGCGATGGGTATCTGTCATAGGACGCCTCGTATTGCTAGGCTAGGCGATGGGTATCGTAGAAAATGAGGATAGGTGGTTCGAATCATGTGTTTGTCTATTTGTTTTTTCAGAAGCTCTTAATATCTGTACATTATTTATTTGTTGATCTATTCTTCGTTTGCGTTGCTTCCTCTGGGGTTCTAGCATAAAAACCCTCATTATTCTCAAGTTAAATATAAGCAAGAGTGGACTGGCCAGGTTGCTAGCTTGACAAATGACAAGTTTGTCTCTGATGAAGAGTGTACTCTTGGCATAAGACAATATGTTGACATGTTACAAATGAAAATACAATACAAATGTCAATATGATTAGTTTATGCAACTAATAACACATTTACCTTCTATTTGAATAAAGATTGAGTACATCGTGTATCTATGATAGAAATAGTCTATGATAGAAATAGTCTATCTATGATATAAATAGTCTATCTATGATAGAAATAGTCTAACTGTGATCTCGCTTCTTAAACTAGTGGTATAGGTTCAATTCCAGAGTCAGCGTGGATATTTACCCCCGAACGTAACATCTCTCAGATCGACTTAGGGAAGTAAAGAAGCCAGCGTGATGTTTAGCAAATCACCCATCGTGTGACGACGGTCAATGATAAATACGGGATAACAACGTATCACATTATATATCAGTGGTATAATAACGATCCAACATATATATATATATATATATATATATAGTCAGACACGGAATAAAAATGTGTACAGTACATACGTGTACCCTCATAATGTCTTCGTGGGCTTATTCAGCACAATGAAACGGTAGCACACTTCATGAGGTCTGCGGCGCTTTCGAGACAACGACATTGAGCATGACTATGAAGATCACCGCTGCCTTCAGTGCTCTCTCATGGGTGGCTGAGCAACAGGTTACCCATACGATTATCATATCGGACTCGATGAATATGCTTCAAATGATTGAATCTGGAAGTCTGCGAGCGGAATGGGTGGACAGCATTCAGAGATCACATCAGAAGAAAATGACTGGGCGGGCTGTACACACATGGAAATGCTGGAGGGCAGTGTAACGAGCGTGCTGACATTTTTGGAAACAATACCCGACTCAAGTGGACAGAAGTATGGACAGAGTCGATATCATCAATGCGGTACGCTCTCATTTATGTGACATGGGCGGGTCTCAGACACTGGAACGTGTTCGAGAATTAGGTGTTAAGTGTGGACATGCCAGACAGTGTCGTCTTCGTGGTAGAGAGAGAAGATATAGTAATCAACTTCTCATGGGTACTGTGAGCAAATGGACTTTGGGATGGCTGCTGCAACGGAGGACAGAGCACGAATGGGAATGTCCAATGTGTCATGACGTCGATCGACATAACATAACATAACATAACATAACATAACATAACATAACCCTCATAACAATGTAACAATGAAAGAACATTTTTAAGGAAACATGTACATGTTGTAGAATTGGCAGGACTTTACTTCTGTAATTGTATTAAGCTCTCATAATTTAATCCAACCATGGACAGAGAAAAGAAAGAACACTGATGTCCTGAAAGAAGTAATTGTTAAAGAGAATTGGCTGATAAACAACATAACATTTAAGAAAAATTACATACTTTGATCACATCACGCGTCACGATGGCCTGGAAAGAACAATACTAGAGGGCAGGGTTCCAGGACGCAGAGGCAGACCAAGAAGAAGATGGCTACAAGATATTAAAGAAACCATGAACATGACCATCGACGAAGTGGGTGAACTGGCTAGAGACAGGGTGAATTTCAGATGTGCAGCAAAGAGAGCAACGTCCTATAAAGGATACGCACCTTGATGATGAATTTAATCAAATCGCTCTTGTGTGTGGGTATACTGTCTCAAAGCAAGATTTCACTTGACTCCAAACTAGTTCAGTATAGATTGCAATGTGGGGGTATATGTCTCAAAGCAAGATTTCACTTGCTCAAATAGTTCAGTAGTTGCAATGTGGTATACTGTCTCAACAAGATTTACTGACTCCAAACTAGTTCAGTATCAGATTGCAATGTGGTATCTGTCTAACAGATTTCACTTGACTCCAACAGTTCAGTATGATTGCAATGTGGGTATACTGTCTCAAACAAGATCATTGACTCAAACTAGTTCAGTATAGATTGCAATGTGGGGATATGTTAAACAGATTTCATGACTCCAAACTAGTTCAGTATAGATTGCAATGTGGGGGTAATATGACGGTATTTGTGGCTAAGTGTGCCCCTGTCTTACGTTCCGTATGTCGTAGGTTGAGAACCCCTATATTTGTATCAGAAGCTAAGTAGTTCGTGTTGTGTGCATTACTCGCAGCACATTTCTGCGGAGAGGGACTGGGTCATCATATGAAGTAAAACCCGGTGTAATGAAGCCAATCCTTTGGCGTGAGACCCGTTTAGACATTACAATATGAGTGTGTCTGGCGGTAAAAACAAAATGGAGTGAAAGAGTTCAGATTAAGATTGTACACTTCGTTAATCATGTGATCTTATATACTGGTATCTCTGTACATCTAATGTGAATCTGTTAATCATGTGATCTTATATACTGATATCTCTGTACATCTAATGTGAATCTGTTAATCATGTGATCTTATATATTTGTATCTCTATACATCTAATGTGAATCTGTTAATCATGTGATCTTATATACTGATATCTCTGTACATCTAATGTGAATCTGTTAATCATGTGATCTTATATATTGGTATCTCTGTACATCTAATGTGAATCTGTTAATCATGTGATCTTATATATTTGTATCTCTGTACATCTAATGTGAATCTGTTAATCATGTGATCTTATATATTTGTATCTTTATACATCTAATACGAATCTGTTAATCATGTGATCTTATATATTTGTATCTTTATACATCTAATGTGAATCTGTTAATCATGTGATCTTATATTGGTATCTCTGTACATCTAATGTGAATCTGTTAATCATGTGATCTTATATATTGGTATCTCTATACATCTAATGTGAATCTGTTAATCATGTGATCTTATATATTGGTATCTCTATACATCTAATGTGAATCTGTTAATCATGTGATCATATATTTGTATTCTGTACAGTAATGAATCCATTAACATGTGATCTAAATGATTTTCTGTACATCTAATATGAATCTGTTAATCATGTGATCTTATATATTTGTATCTCTATACATCTAATGTGAATCTGTTAATCATGTGATCCTATATACTGTATCTCTATACATCTAATCGAATCTGTTAATCATGTGATCTTATATTGGTATCTTTATACATCTAATGTGAATCTGTTAATCATGTGATCTTATATATTTGTATCTCTATACATCTAATGTGAATCTGTTAATCATGCCCGACATTCTACTAGCACGTGACCGGAAGCCAACGTCACAAAAATAAAGGTATAAAAATCGGATAAATATTTTCCGGAAAAGGTCACGTCACATATTTGTTCTTATTGGGACCTGAATTGAACATGACACGAGACGAGAATTTCCTCGGGCGATGGAGATTGTGTGATCGTTTTCTATAACTTTCATTCATTAATGATCTCAATCAAGTTGTCTGGACATCAAATAAAACATGATTAGTTTTCCCTTCTCTGCGATGTAGAGGTAAGATGCTCACCTCTCGTCTCAAAGGTACTTGGTGTGCTTCTTCGTAGAGCTATCGAGATTTTTTCATAGCCCTGATCTCAGTGTAGGTGAGATCAAGTTCCTAGTCTAATCGGAGTCGTGGATTAGAACATAGGTCTAGTGTTCATCGTTAGCACGTAAAAGAACCCTTGGCAGTTTAAAATCGAGAAGCTGTCAAAAAGCGATAAGTGGCAAAATTAATTAGAAGGTTTAAAAAATACAATTCCTACAAAATATTATCACCATCTTCAAAATTACATATGGACCCTCGCCTGTGCTACATAGTTCGTGCACTGTGGCTGAGATCTTCATATGCAAGTAAGAGATCGGAGCATACGTGGCTACTCACCGAAGTGTAATGATGAGAGTCCTATAAATCAATCAATCAATGAATCAATCAATTAATCAATCAATCAATCAATTAATCAATCAATCAATCAATCAATTAATCAACCAATTATACCTCTAAGATTTACATCTTCGTTAATAAAAGATTTTCTCTGTTCTGAAATGTCAGCTTCCTACCTCGGCAATCTCTGTTGCATTTATGTCTTACTTAATTCATCCTTTTTACTAAATCCATATACTTAAAACAAAGCTACGCCACATATCTTATCTGAACAGGTTCAGAATGAATTTATCGCGTGTTAAACATACGTAGCTGCTATAAACACGACGCGCACGCCCCTCGTTTGTTCTCCGAATTGTGCAGATCGCTTTAAAGAAACACATTAAGACCAATAAGTCATCTTTTATATTTAACGTTTCTGAAGATGTAGAAAATAGCAGTCACCGTTAATGAACATATGTAAACGTGTCAACCGTATAACACAGACTTAGACAAGTTCGGAATCTGGGTAAGGTAGGTTAATTTTGTTTCTTTAGTAATTTTGGGGGAAAAGGTGGTGAAGATCTTCAATCTTCTATATAATGTAAAATTTATATGTGACGTAGAACTATATAATGTAGAATTTATATGTGAGGTAGAACTTTGTAATGTAGAACTTCTAGTGACGTAGAACTTTGTAATGTAGAACTTCTAGTGACGTAGTAGTATGCAATGTAGAACTTCTAGTGACGTAGTAGTATGTAATGTAGAACTTCTAGTGACGTAGTAGTATGCAATGTAGAACATTTATGTGACGTAGTAGTCTGTCATGTAGAACCTCTTCTTCTTCGAAAGCACAATATCGACCACTTGTTAACAACTCTTTGTGATGTGTATGTGATCTGAGCCTAAGAGCGATTGTACGTTGTGTCAGTTATGTGCCTACAAGTAGGCCAGCACATCAGATTTCTGCGACGCATTTTATTTACTAGGGTAGCTTAACAGTCGCCTCTTACGACACGCCTTGTAAGTCGCAGTTTAACTATTCTTTACTCCCTTGAGGGCCCGGCACCACACTGCCGCTGTAGAGCGTCCATGATGTTGGTCTCTTAGAACATTGTACAGTGTTTAAGTATCTCTCAAATTTGTATGCAGGTGGGCGTCTGTAGCTTAAGCGGTAGTGAGCTCGATAACAACCCACGCGTTCCTGGTTCAAACTCCGCGGCGTGAAATCTGGAAGCAAATCTGTTCCCGTGGAATTTTACGAGCGGTAAAAATAGACCACACCGTTCAGAAAGCAATGTCAAACTACTGAACGTGTAAGTGGTGCCTATATTATCAATAACTCGTTTACTGCTGTTAATGACGACGTCCTGTAACGAATATGACACAAATATCATTTCAGTAGGCAAGAGGTAGGACGGCCAATTCCTTTCCTCACATGTGGTACGTCGTGTATGGAGTTGAACTCACACCCTTCTTGTGCCCGAGCCGATATGCAAACGCTTATGTATTATACAAATCCGACGCACTTCATATGTTACTAATCTCTCTCTAATGAAATACAGATTTCAATTCTATCTCCACCACTGTTTTTCCAGATTTTTAGTTTTCTTCAAGCTAGATTCTAGTTATTGATCACATGATAGTAGTGTAGACATCTCATTATATCAATACAGCACCGCCTCTGAACAAAGTAATCGCGAACTTAAATTTACTTTTCTCGGTTTCATGGTTTCTCATTTATCACTACAGTTACCTTCCTGATTTGTTGTTTATTTGGAATGTTTACTTCTCATAGTACCCGTACTGTTCTCTCAGTGTACTTGAGTTTTCTTCTCTGATGTTTGTTTGTTCGTTACAAATGAATATAGTTTCTTGTTGTTTATCTTGTTGTTTATACATGTTCTTCCAGTAAGTGTTACTATGTTTCTTGACTGTTCTCTGATGTTACTTCTTGTTTTCATTTTGGTCTTGGCTACTTTTATATAATTCCAACATACATTTTTATTCGCTACGTTTTCTAACTGATTTTCTTCATTACGATTATCCGTGTTCTTCTCTGAGATTCTGCGACCGATGTAATTGCCCTCTAGCTCGTCTCTGAGATTCTGCACCGATGTAATTACCTCAACTCTTCTCTGAGATTCTGCGACCGATGTAATTCCCCTCAACTCTTCTCTGAGATTCTGCGACCGATGTAATTACCCCCAACTCTTCTCTGAGATTCTGCAACCGATGTAATTGCCCCTCTAGCTCGTCTCTGAGATTCTGCAACCGATGTAATTGCCCCTCTAGCGCGTCTCTGAGATTCTGCAACCGATGTAATTGCCCCTCTAGCTCGTCTCTGAGATTCTGCAACCGATGTAATTGCCCCTCTAGCTGTTCTCTGAGATTCTGCAACCGATGTAATTGCCCCTCTAGCTGTTCTCTGAGATTCTGCAACCGATGTAATTGCCCCTCTAGCGCGTCTCTGAGATTCTGCAACCGATGTAATTGCCCCTCTAGCTCGTCTCTGAGATTCTGCAACCGATGTAATTGCCCCTCTAGCTCGTCTCTGAGATTCTGCAACCGATGTAATTGCCCCTCTAGCTCGTCTCTGAGATTCTGCAACCGATGTAATTGCCCCTCTAGCTGTTCTCTCATAGTCTACATCGGGCTTTCTTCATGTCTTCTTCTTCTTCTAGTATTGATGCATGCCATGTTGTCCTCATTTAGGGCACTGATTCACTTTACTTTGCCTAATCTCCCCCTCAATCTCCCCACATTGACATAAGTTAGTAGATCTCAACATAAGCAGAAACTTTAAATCGTATACTTTACTTCGGCGTCCTTTGTCGTCACACTGCTACCGTGTTGTTGCCCAGTGTCGTCACACTGCTACCGTGTTGTTGCCCAGTGTCGTCACACTGCTACCGTGTTGTTGCCCAGTGTCGTCACACTGCTACCGTGTTGTTGCCCAGTGTCGTCACACTGCTACCGTGTTGTTGCCCAGTGTCGTCACACCGCTACCGTGTTGTTGCCCAGTGTCGTCACACTGCTGCCGTGTTGTTGCCCAGTGTCGTCACACTGCTGCCGTGTTGTTGCCCAGTGTCGTCACACTGCTACCGTGTTGTTGCCCAGTGTCGTCTCACTGCTACCGTGTTGTTGCCCAGTGTCGTCACACTGCTACCGTGTTGTTGCCCAGTGTCGTCACACTGTTACCGTGTTGTTGCCCAGTGTCGTCACACTGCTACCGTGTTGTTGCCCAGTGTCGTCACACTGCTACCGTGTTGTTGCCCAGTGTCGTCACACTGCTACCGTGTTGTTGCCCAGTGTCGTCACACTGCTACCGTGTTGTTGCCCAGTGTCGTCACACTGCTACCGTGTTGTTGCCCAGTGTCGTCACACTGCTACCGTGTTGTTGCCCAGTGTCGTCACACTGCTACCGTGTTGTTGCCCAGTGTCGTCACGCTGCTACCGTGTTGTTGCCCAGTGTCGTCACGCTGCTACCGTGTTGTTGCCCAGTGTCGTCACGCTGCTACCGTGTTGTTGCCCAGTGTCGTCACACTGCTACCGTGTTGTTGCCCAGTGTCGTGGATTTCTGTTTTTGTCCGCTATTCTGGTGGCTTGGGTGATTGATATTTTTGCTCTTTGACAGGATTCTGCTATGCTATCTAACCATCTTTTTCGTGATCTTCCTCTCACCTTATGTCTTGATCTTCTGTTGTAGAAGACTGTATACTATAGAATTTGGATGCATTTCTATTAAGTGACCGAACTACTTCCCTCTTTGTTTCTCAATGTAATTCAAGCGAGGTTCTGTGCCAACTTTCTATCTTATGCTGATGTTGGTGACTCTGTCTTTTCTAGTGTTGTTGGTAAGTTTCGCAGGCAGCGCATTTCACATTTAGTTTACTAAGCAATCTAAAGACAACGGATTTACTCCATTGCCCGGGTTTCCCTGTATGTCTCCGTTCCTCTTGGTAAATATGGCAGGTCACATGCTGAGAGTGTTGCACTATATGTCTCCGTTCCTCTTGGTAAATATGGCAGGTCACATGCTGAGAGTGTTGCACTGTATGTCTCCGTTCCTCTTGGCACAAATGGCATGTCATATGCTGAGAGTGTTGCACACAGCATGAACTCATATAACTCAAGCAACGATTCTTGGAATCTCCCGAAACAAATCCACTTGTAGCCCTGTCCAGATTCGAACCTACAACCTTCAGAACACCAGGCAGACGTCTTGACCACTTCACCACAGAGACGCATTTACTACTAAGCGATAACTATATACAGACTATACCACATTATAAAAAAATGAATATGTGGGTGTCAGCGATGTATGAGAAAGTGACAAGAATGAGACGCTGGGTACTCAGCAACGATTAATCTGATAACATTGACACACAAGACCAACTTAAACTCAATATTTATATAATAGATTAAAATAAATGGAGGAATTTTCATGGCATCTAATCATTTACAAATATGGGTTCCTTAAATTTGCTTCCAGACTGAAGTCTTTTAATGCAGTTAGAAGACAACCATTTTAAAAGTGGGCATCCATCTCATGATATAATTGGTGTCTGAGGGAAGTAATTTTGAATATTTTATTGTTTGATTGATTGATTGATAAATAGGGTCATCATTATTACAATACTGTGAGCAACCATGTGTGCTCCAATCTCTTTCTTGCACAGGAAGATCTCAGCGACAGTGCACAAACCCCGTAACACATGCGAGGGTCCTCAATGTCATTTGGAAGATGGTTAACGTATTTCGTTGGAATTTTATTCTTTAATTTTACTAATGAATTTTCCTCTTTAATTTTACTAATGAATTTTCTCTTTAATTTTCTAATGAATTTCCTCTTTAATTTTACTAATGAATTTTCCTCTAATTTTACTAACGAATCTTTCCTCTAACTTTTACTAAGAACTCTTTAATTCATCCAATGAATTTTCTCTTAATTTTATAAGATTTTCCTCTTAATTACTAATGAATTTTCCTTTTAATTTATCTAATGAATTTTCCTTAGAATAATTTTGATTTTTATTTTTGATATTGATGATAAATAGTCTCTTATTAATACTGGAAACCATGTTGTCAATCTCTTTTAATCTCCTAACTAATGCGATCCTCATTCTTTAGATGTTACTACTTGAATTTTCTCTTTAATTTACTAATGAATTTTCCTCTTTAATTTTACTAATGAATTTTGCCCGGGTCGCGGCTTTCCAGCTTGCTCTTCTTGATTTTGACCTGCTAATGGTTTTTGACGTGCTCTACTTGAACACGAGACCTACGTTTTATCATCCATCTCCGATAGGACTAGGAACTTGATCTGACCTACATTATCCTAGATCTCTAGACAAATATTCCGATGACTCCACGAGGAAGCAAACCGAGAACGTTTGGAACGAGAGTCAAGTACCTAACCTCTGCGCCACAGAGACTCTAACAACGCTATGAGAAATACAATCTGTCTTCTTGTTTACTGTACAGACATCATTGAGATCAACAGAATAAATGTAGATCAAATGTAGATCAAATGTAGATCAAATGTAGATCAAATGTAGATCAAATGTAGATCAAATGTAGATCAAATGTAGATCAAATGTAGATCAAATGTAGATCAAATGTAGATCAAATGTAGACAACAGTTGAGACAAGTCACATCCTTTTTATACCCCTGCTTCATATCTGTGTTCTTGTCACCCCTGTCCTTCTAACCAATCATTGATTGGTTGATTGATTGATTGATTGATTGGAGAATTATCATTAAACTACGATGAATAATTACGTGTGCTCCAATCTCTTTGTTTGCTTTCACAGAAAAACCTCAGCGGCAGTGCACGAACTCCGTTGTACCAGATATGGTCCCGAATGCAATGTTGAAGATGAGTAAAATTGATAGTGCTGTAAGAAGTGTACTTGTGGTTTGAATCCTGTTTAGTAAAATGCTTTGACTGGAGTTCTTGAATACTTGTTTGCTATCTATTTATATGCCATGTTGGATAATTTGTTTTAGCTTTGGTCTACATTAGGGTATGCCTGTCTTAGCTGGCATAGGTGGGTCTAGCTAGGTCTTACTCACGTTGTCGGCGCAATCCACACAGATAACATAGAATGGTTAAGTTATGCAATACAAACGGACGCAAACAACAACAAAAACATCAATCCATGTGGAGCTGTTAGTTTAATCTCATTTATCTGTAGGAAATATTGTGGAATAAATAGGAACAATTATAGATGTGGCCAAAATGCAATGAAGATAATTCAAACTGAAATTGAAATATGAACCGATACTGCATCCTTTGACTGAAACTGAATAGTGGGTTAATCTCTGAAACATGAAATACACTTTCATTCTCTGACTGAAACTGAATAGTAGGTATATCTCTGAACCCGAGGTTAATCCAGTCCAGATCGATCGATATGAAAGATGAATGAAATCACTCCAGTAATAATAATAATACAGGCAACATCGATATTAGTCATCGTGGTCTCCGCCGCAATCTCTTGCTAGCAGACAAAACGATTTGTATCTCTTATCCTTTCAAATGATATTTCCTGTCGGGTTTTCAGTTAGAGGTGTCTGCACGTGCAAAGACTTCCCAACTCTAGCATATCAGTGGACGTAATCAATGTTGTGTTATTATTCAACGGAAATGATGTCTGTAATATATACATCAGGGTACTGATGAATGTCAAGTTAACATGAACTTTCATCCATTCTTGAAGAACCAGTTTGCCATCTAGAACCTAGAACACTGTTCTATTCTTGGAGAACCAGTTGCCATCTAGAACCTAGAACATTGTTTTATTCTTGGAGAACCATTCTGGCATATAGACCCTAGAACATTGTTCTATTCTTGGGGAACCATTTTGCCATCTAGAACATTGTTCTATTCTTGGGGAACCATTTTGCCATCTAGAACCTAGAACCTAGAATCTATTCTGCTATATAGAGCATTGTTCTATGGTATGCTAGGTTCGGAAGAACTGTTTTTAAGATACCAAATCCTATATATATATATATATATCTTTTCCTGTTCCTTGTTTTCAGTTCCTCCCTCGTTCTCTTGACATGTTCCTTGCTTTCAGTTTAATCTCTGTACCCATACATCTCGTTTTCCTTGCTACTTGCCTTCAGTTCTCCCTCTCTATCCCTCTCTATCTCTATCCCTCTCTATCTCTATCCCTCTCTATCTCTATCCCTCTCTATCTCTATCCCTCTCTATCTCTATCCCTCTCTATCTCTATCCCTCTCTATCTCTACCCCTCTCTATCTCTACCCCTCTCTTGTCATGTTCCTTGCTTTCAGTTCCCTATCTCTTTATCTCTCTGTGTCCATGTGCCTTGCTTTCAGTTCCCTATCTCTTTATCTCTGTGTCCATGTTCTTTGCTTTCAGTTCCCTATCTCTTTATCTCTCTGTGTCCATGTTCCTTGCTTTCAATTCCCTATCTCTTTATCTCTCTGTGTCCATGTTCTTTGCTTTCAGTTCCCTATCTCTTTATCTCTCTGTGTTCATGTTCCTTGCTTTCAGTTCCCTATCTCTTTATCTCTCTGTGTCCATGTTCCTTGCTTTCAGTTCCCTATCTCTTTATCTCTCTGTGTCCATGTTCCTTGCTTTCAGTTCCCTATCTCTTTATCTCTCTGTGTCCATGTTCCTTGCTTTCAGTTCCCTATCTCTTTATCTCTCTGTGTTCATGTTCCTTGCTTTCAGTTCCCTATCTCTTTATCTCTCTGTGTCCATGTTCCTTGCTTTCAGTTCCCTATCTCTTTATCTCTCTGTGTCCATGTTCTTGCTTTCAGTTCCTATCTCTTTATCTCTTGTTCCATGTTCCTTGCTTTCAGTTCCTATCCTTTATCTCTCTGTGTCCATGTTCCTTGCTTTCATTTCCCTATCTCTTTATCTCTCTGTGTCCATGTTCCTTGCTTTCAGTTCCCTATCTCTTTATCTCTTGTGTCCATGTTCCTTGCTTTCATTCCCTATCTCTTTCTCTCTGTGTCCATGTTCCTTGCTTTCATTTCCCTATCTCTTTATCTCTCTGTGTCCATGTTCCTTGCTTTCAGTTCCCTATCTCTTTATCTCTCTGTGTCCATGTTCCTTGCTTTCAATTCCCTATCTCTTTATCTCTATGTGTCCATGTTCCTGCTTTCATTCCTATCTCTTTATCTCTTGTGTCCATGTTCCTTGCTTTCATTCCCTATCTCTTACTCTCTGTGTCCATGTTCTTGCTTTCAATTCCCTATCTCTTTCTCTCTTCTCATGTCTTCTTCATTCCTATCTCTTATCTCTATGTTCCATAGTTTTGTTTCTTCCTATCTCTTATTCTCTTGTCCATGTTCTTTGTCTCATCCTCTTATCTCTCTTCTTCTTCTCTATCTTCATCTCTATCTCTCTCTCCATTCACTCTTTTCAACATTCTGTTTGTATCTATCTCCTCTCTCTTCTCTCTCTTTGAATCTTCTCTATGTTTCTATGCATCCTATCTCTCTCTCTCTCTTCTTCTTTCTTGAATCATATTCTAGTGTTCTAATGCACTATCTCTCTCTCTCTCTTCTTTGAATCATGCTCTATGTGTTCTAATGCATGTCTCTCTCTTCTCTATCTCTCTTGAATCATGTTCTATGTGTTCTAATGCATCTATCTCTCTCTCTCTCTCTCTCTCTCTTTGAATCATGCTCTATGTGTTCTAATGCATGTATCTCTCTCTCTTTGAATCATGCTCTATGTGTTCTAATGCATCTATCTCTCTCTCTCTCTTTGAATCATGCTCTATGTGTTCTAATGCATGTATCTCTCTCTCTCTCTCTTTGAATCATGCTCTATGTGTTCTAATGCATGTATCTCTCTCTCTCTCTCTTGAATCATGCCTAGTGTTCTATGCTATCTCTCTCTCTCTCTCTCTCTCTCTCTCTTTGAATCATGCTCTATGTGTTCTAATGCATCTATCTCTCTCTCTCTCTCTCTCTCTTTGAATCATATTCTATGTGTTCTAATGCATCTATCTCTCTCTCTCTCTATCTCTCTTTGAATCATGCTCTATGTGTTCTAATGCATCTATCTCTCTCTCTCTCTATCTCTCTTTGAATCATGCTCTATGTGTTCTAATGCATCTATCTCTCTCTCTCTCTATCTCTCTTTGAATCATGTTCTATGTGTTCTAATCATCTATCTCTCTCTCTCTCTCTCTCTTTGAATCATGCTCTATGTGTTCTAATGCATGTATCTCTCTCTCTCTCTCTCTCTTTGAATCATGCTCTATGTGTTCTAATGCATCTATCTCTGTCTCTCTCTCTCTCTCTTTGAATCATATTCTATGTGTTCTAATGCATCTATCTCTCTCTCTCTCTCTATCTCTCTTTGAATCATGCTCTATGTGTTCTAATGCATCTATCTCTCTCTCTCTATCTCTCTTTGAATCATGTCTATGTGTTCTAGTGCATCTATTCTCTCTCTCTCCATTCACTCTACTCAACATTTGTTTATTCTCTCTCTCTCTCTCTCTATCTCTCTTTGAATCATGTTCTATGTGTTCTAATGCATCTATCTCTCTCTCTCTCTCTCTCTCTCTCTCTCTCTTTGAATCATGTTCTATGTGTTCTAATGCATCTATCTCTCTCTCTCTCTCTCTCTCTCTTTGAATCATGTTCTATGTGTTCTAATGCATCTATCTCTCTCTCTCTCTCTTTGAATCATGTTCTATGTGTTCTAATCATCTATCTCTCTTCTCTCTTTTTGAATCATGTTCTATGTGTTCTAATGCATCTATCTATCTCTCTCTCTCTCTCTCTTTGAATCATGCTCTATGTGTTCTAATGCATCTATCTATCTCTCTCTCTCTCTCTCTTTGAATCATGTTCTATGTGTTCTAATGCATCTATCTATCTCTCTCTCTCTCTCTTTGAATCATATTCTATGTGTTCTAATGCATCTATCTATCTCTCTCTCTCTCTCTTTGAATCATGTTCTATGTGTTCTAATGCATCTATCTATCTCTCTCTTTTCCTCTCTTGAATCATGCTCTATGTGTTCTAATGCATCTATCTCTCTCTCTCTCTCTCTCTCTTTGAATCATGTTCTATGTGTTCTAATGCATCTATCTATCTCTCTCTCTCTCTCTCTTTGAATCATATTCTATGTGTTCTAATGCATCTATCTATCTCTCTCTCTCTCTCTTTGAATCATGTTCTATGTGTTCTAATGCATCTATCTATCTCTCTCTCTCTCTCTTTGAATCATGCTCTATGTGTTCTAATGCATCTATCTCTCTCTCTCTCTCTCTCTCTCTTTGAATCATATTCTATGTGTTCTAATGCATCTATCTCTCTCTCTCTCTCTCTCTCTCTTTGAATCATATTCTATGTGTTCTAATGCATCTATCTATCTCTCTCTCTCTCTCTTTGAATCATGCTCTATGTGTTCTAATGCATGTATCATTGTCTATCTCTGTCCCACTCTTTACCTTTAACGTTCTCTACACCATATAGCTGGTGTCCCACTCTGTCGTTATTCTACAGTCTGCTACGCCTATGTTCACATCTCTCTCACATATCATATAGCTGGTGTCCCACTCTGTCGTTATTCTACAGTCTGCTACGCCTATGTTCACATCTCTCTCACATATCATATAGCTGGTGTCCCACTCTGTCGTTATTCTACAGTCTGCTACGCCTATGTTCACATCTCTCTAAATATCATATAGCTGGTGTCCCACTCTGTCGTTATTCTACAGTCTGCTACGCCTATGTTCACATCTCTCTCACATATCATATAGCTGGTGTCCCACTCTGTCGTTATTCTACAGTCTGCTACGCCTATGTTCACATCTCTCTCACATATATTATATATAAATATAAATCTTATAATGATGCAGCTGATTGTCTGTTTCTGTGTCACACAAATAAGCAAAAATTGAAGAGCGTCAAACTCTGCAATCATACCGGTTGGGCATCTTATTACTGCAGATATGTGTAGGTCAGCATGACCATCTTCAACTCATTTCGTGCTGTCTTCACCGAATTATAAGTTTACATTTCACAATGTGTTCAGTCGGCCAACATATATACTACGTTATTGAGCATGCACAGCGGTACATGGAGATCAACATGGCTGCACATTTGTGAATGGGGAATATTCATTTTAAAAAATAGGATCAATATTTCTTTGCTCAACTAAACACGCGCTACATAATGTTTCGTTCTATCATGCAATCATCAATTTCTGAAAGTTTTGTGTCTGGAAAATCGAATAAAACATAAAATTATAAATAAAATCAAGTAAATTAAGGAGTAACCCGTTTTCATACCATGAGGTTTATTAAAGGAAATGGTGATAGGCTTGTCTGTGATCTACTGCACAAAGTTGGTAATATTGTCACTCCAGCCACTTTTAATTCTGATGTTTCTCTAATACTTAAACTCAAACTGGGTCGCAGCTACTGTCAGAAAAAATCTTAATAGCAAATCACAAGCAAAGCGGAATAGAAAAACTGTTGGTCTATAATCCCTGTCAGCATATCTCTTGGCGAAGAAACCAACGCTGGAATAGGTAGTGCGCCTACTACATTCGGTAAGCTATGAAAGATAGTGTGGGACAACGGCTACTACATTCGGTAAGCTATCAACGAGAGTGTGGGACAACGGCTACTACATTCGGTAAGCTATCAAAGAGAGTGTGGGACAACGGCTACTACATTCGGTAAGCTATCAAAGAGAGTGTGGGACAACGGCTACTACATTCGGTAAGCTATCAAAGAGAGTGTGGGACAACGGCTACTACATTCGGTAAGCTATCAAAGAGAGTGTGGGACAACGGCTACTACATTCGGTAAGCTATCAAAGAGAGTGTGGGAAAACGGCTACTACATTCGGTAAGCTATCAAAGAGAGTGTGGGAAAACGGCTACTACATTCGGTAAGCTATCAAAGAGAGTGTGGGACAACGGCTACTACATTCGGTAAGCTATCAAAGAGAGTGTGGGAGATCACAAAACTAACATTGCAGACGAAAATGTACATATATCGAGCGTGTGTAATTAACTCTTTACTATATGGCTTAGACGCATAGACAGCCTACTCAAGACATGAGAGGAGACTTAACATCTTTCACCTTCGATGTCTCCACAAGATTATGAACATCAGGTGGTACAACAAGATAACCAACTGTGAAGTACTGCAACGTGCATACTTGCCTTCCCTTATAGGTATGCTCAGCAATAGAATACTAAAATGACTAGGGCATGTGAGAAGAATGGAAACTAATCGCATACAAAAACAAATGTTGTTCTGTGAACTTTCGTAGGGAAGAGGCTCCAAAGCAGACCACTGCTCAGATATAAGGATGTCTGTAAGGTCTTAATAAAGAAGTTTTCTATAGGTTCCAACAAATGGGAAAAACTAGATAATGACAAAGTTGTGTGGTAAGCAATATTGCGCAAGAGTTCAGACTTTTGAAAAAAGACTTTGGGATGAGTTGAAAGACAAGAAAGAAAAGCGAAAACGAAGTTGTAACAGTAAGACACTTGAAAGTTGACCATCTATAAATACGGAAAGGTTATATAAATTTATATAAACACACAATAGTTTGGTATTGTTACAAATTATGAAGTGACGTCAAGAGTGAAGCTAGCATCAAATTACAATAATTTGTAAGCACAAGAGCAACTTAATACATCTTTAGAGTTCACAACATCATCTTCATTAACAAACATGCAACCAACCAGAGCATCATCGTCAACAACAACAACGGCAACAACAGCAACAACAATAACAATAACAATAACAATAACACCAAAAACAGTGTCGTAAATAACAACACAAACCAACCCCACCAACAGCAGCAATATCCTCAACAACAATATCATCAACAGCAGTATCGTCCTCAACAGCAGCATCACCAGTAAAGACAACATTAACAGCAGCAACATCGCCAACAGCAACATTATCAACAGCAACATCCCCACCAACACATCGCCACGAACATGACTAAAAATAACAATATCACCAACATCATTACAAATAACAACAACAGCAGCAACACACACAAAAACCTCACCAAGAGCAATAACAACATCAACAATAAACATTACCAACAACATCCCTAACAACAGCACCATAAAGTTTAACAAAGTGACAATGGATGGTATCATTAAGTTGCACAGAAAACACAACTTTCTACAGTCATAGAGACACGTAGTCCATATATCATCTAAACATAGAAACACGTAGTCCATATATCAACTAAACATAGAAACACGTAGTCCATATATCAACTAAACATAGAGACACGTAGTCCATATATCAACTAAACATAGAAACACGTAGTCCATATATCAACTAAACATAGAGACACGTAGTCCATATATCAACTAAACATAGAGACACGTAGTCCATATATCAACTAAACATAGAAACACGTAGTCCATATATCAACTAAACATAGAAACACGTAGTCCATATATCAACTAAACATAGAGACACGTAGTCCATATATCAACTAAACATAGAGACACGTAGTCCATATATCAACTAAACATAGAAACACGTAGTCCATATATCAACTAAACATAGAAACACGTAGTCCATATATCAACTAAACATAGAGACACGTAGTCCATATATCAACAAAACATAGAGACACGTAGTCCATATATCAACAAAACATAGAGACACGGAGTACATATATCAACTAAACATAGAGACACGTAGTCCATATATCAACTAAACATTGATGACTGCCACACAACTTTCTACAGTCATAGAGACACGTAGTCCATATATCAACAAAACATAGAGACACGTAGTCCATATATCAACTAAACATTGATGACTGCCACACAACTTTCTACAGTCATAGAGACACGTAGTCCATATATCAACAAAACATAGAGACACGTAGTCCATATATCAACTAAACATTGATGACTGCCACACAACCTTCTACAGTCATAGAGACACGTAGTCCATATATCAACTAAACATTGATGACTGCCACACAACCTTCTACAGTCATAGAGACACGTAGTCCATATATCAACTAAACATTGATGACTGCCACACAACCGTCTACAGTCATAGAGACACGTAGTCCATATATCAACTAAACATAGAAACACGTAGTCCATATATCAACTAAACATAGAAACACGTAGTCCATATATCAACTAAACATTGATGACTGCCACACAACCTTCTACAGTCATAGAGACACGTAGTCCATATATCAACTAAACATAGAGACACGTAGTCCATATATCAACAAAACATAGAAACACGTAGTCCATATATCAACTAAACATAGAGACACGTAGTCCATATATCAACTAAACATAGAGACACGTAGTCCATATATCAACTAAACATAGAGACACGTAGTCCATATATCAACTAAACATAGAGACACGTAGTCCATATATCAACAAAACATAGAAACACGTAGTCCATATATCAACAAAACATAGAGACACGTAGTCCATATATCAACTAAACATAGAGACACGTCGTCCATATATCAACTAAACATAGAAACACGTAGTCCATATATCAACAAAACATAGAAACACGTAGTCCATATATCAACTAAACATTGATGACTGCCACACAACCTTCTACAGTCATAGAGACACGTAGTCCATATATCAACTAAACATAGAGACACGTAGTCCATATATCAACAAAACATAGAGACACGTAGTCCATATATCATCTAAACATTGATGACTGCCACACAACCTTCTATGTCATCGAAACACGTAGTCCATATTTCAACTAAACATTGATGATTTCCACTATTTTAATAACAATAAATGGTCATGTTGATTTTCAATAACCCGTAGCCTCCTATAACATAGGCCGACGCGCTCACAACCGTTACGTGACCTCACATTCCAGTATTGTTATTTATAGTAAAAGATACATTCAATGTAAAACAAACACACACAATGCTAAATCAAGGTTATATGATGTTACAAGTTAAGTTTCTTCTTCTTCTTCAGCGATCTCTGGTCATGCGCTTAATTTACTGTGGACCACAAACTGGGCAGACAGCTTCAGGTCTGTCAGGTTTTCCCAAAGCGTAGTTTTCAGGTCGACTGGGTGTGGCCACATGTTGCTTCTCAGCTCACACAGAAGAGGACAATCTTGTAGGATATGCTCTGGTGTCTGTTCTGCCTGCTGACACTGGCAGAGAGCTGTTTGACTTATTCCTAGGCTGTATAAGTATTTGTTGAGTCTGCAGTGTCCGGTGCGTAGTCGAAATATAATGACCTGGTCTGTTCTGCTTAGGTCTTTGAGGGAGTCTTTTCCATAATCATATCCAGTGTTTGTCTTCCAGTCTACTGCAGATTTTCTCTGTATGAGGGTTTTGACCTCTTGAAAAGACAACGGTTGGTAAATTTGCTCTTTGGCACTGCCCTCCTTAGCTAAGACATCAGCACTCTCATTGCCTGCAATGCCACAGTGAGATGGAATCCACTGCAAGTGAATTTCTGCCTTTTCTGAAAGCTGAGCAAGTTCTCTTTTAGGTTTTTACTGTGCTGTCAGTGGATTTAGCCTCCAGGGCTTGTATAGCTGACAGTGAGTTTGTAAGAAATACCATCTTGCCTGCAGCTGCTTGCAGCTTATTCATGTGCTGTGCTGCCATCAGAAGGACTAAGAGTTCTGCTTTGTAGTTGGAACATATTCTTCCAGGGGCCGCTAGAGACACAGTGATAGCATCTGGGTGCCTAATGTACACTCCTGCTCCACCATTCATGGTTGCCTCCATTGCCGATCATTTGTGTAAATTCTTATCCAGCTGTCTTCTGGAAACATGTAATGGAGATGTTCCATTGTAATTGCTTTTTCACTAGATTAGGCTCGGCATCTTTGCTTAATAATTAAGGGATGGAGGTTGAGAAGTTTAGTGGTACTGAGTCTGATTCCAAGTGATCAAAAAGCAATTCTTCAGGTATGGAATTATGATTTATTCAATGTAAAAAAACCCACACACAATGCTAAATCAAGGTTATATGATGTTACAAGTTAAGTTTAACAATCAGGAATATATCAGTATTATTAACATGTTTCATCTATAAATAACCACGGACTGGTAGAATTGTGTCAAATTGCAGACAATCTGACAGTGTTCTATCAAACACTTATAACACCCAGCCCTCATTAAACGGAATTTTGTTTTCCCTTCTGAGCTAGTCGACCTTATGTTGCCGGCAGCCACGACTAACCAAAGGCACTCTACAATGAGCTAATTCTATTTTCATTCTGAACTTAGTCACCCGATTTATGACAGTGACTGGTGACAAGTACAGATAATCGAACTCAGAGTGATCATTAGGGAGAGTTATGTCTTTTCTCTTCACCATCTTTACTACTAAATCATGTATAAGTTAGTCATTTGACAATCTAATGGAAATCCTTATTACAGAAAGTTGCGTTCCTCATGTTGGTGTATCTCACATAGTTACAGAAAGTTGTGTTCCTCACATCGGTGTATCTCACATAGTTACAGAAAGTTGCGTTCCTCATGTTGGTGTATCTCACATAGTTACAGAAAGTTGCGTTCCTCATGTTGGTGTATCTCACATAGTTACAGAAAGTTGTGTTCCTCATGTTGGTGTATCTCACATAGTTACAGAAAGTTGTGTTCCTCATGTTGGTGTATCTCACATAGTTACAGAAAGTTGTGTTCCTCATGTTGGTGTATCTCACATAGTTGCAGAAAGTTGTGTTCCTCATGTTGGTGTATCTCACATAGTTACAGAAAGTTGTGTTCCTCATGTTGGTGTATCTCACATAGTTACAGAAAGTTGCGTTCCTCACGTCGGTGTATCTCACATAGTTACAGAAAGTTGTGTTCCTCACGTCGGTGTATCTCACATAGTTACAGAGAGTTGTGTTCCTCACGTCGGTGTATCTCACATAGTTACAGAAAGTTGTGTTCCTCACGTCGGTATATCTCACATAGTTAAATGATTTGTTATCACCTAAAACAAAGCTCAGACGTATGAAGATTTGTTTGATAGTAAAACTAGACAAGTTGGTCAGTGACTAACAGATATAGAAAGTAAGTTGAATGCATACGAAAATAGATGTTTGAGGAAAATAGATGTTTGAGGAAAATAGATGTTTGAGGAAAATAATGGACGTAACATGGGACGAATTCAGGAAAAGTTATGGCATCAGAAAAATATCGTTACTACTAGTAACAACTGTTACGAGAAGGAGAAGATGGAGATATGTTGGGTATATCTTGAAAATAAATGATCAAAGAATACCAAATCAGGGATTGGAGTGAGAGACAAAGGGTTCAAGAAAGATAGAACGCCCTGTGGAAACTCTGAACCGAACCAGAACCGAGCTGAGAGAGGCAAAAAATATCATACTCAATTCCATGGAATAAATTGAGCTAGTTGCATAGGACAGAGCGGTATGGAGAAATTATTTTACTGACCATGTGTAACGTACATCAGTACGAGAAATATATATATATATATATATATATATATATATATATATACGACCAGGCGGATGGACATGTCAATCACTGTTAGGGACTGTTCACGTCAGATTTTAACTTTCACAAAATGTGGAATAATTATCATTTTCTTTGTGTTTGTTCTTCTTGGATTTTGTTGCCGTTAGACATAACAGGTTTAACTGATGATCGGTTTCCGAGATAGTGCAAGCTCGGTCGCTTGATATGCTGTAGTCCTTCTCTGCTTTTGTTGCCGTTAGACATAACAGGTTTAACTGATGATCGGGTTCCGAGATAGTGCACGCTCGGTCGCTTGATATGCTGTAGTCCTTCTCTGCTTTTGTTGCCGTTAGACATAACAGGTTTAACTGATGATCGGTTTCCGAGATAGTGCACGTTCGGTCGCTTGATATGCTGTGGAATTGTAAAGTTTAGATGTATGTAACTCCATCACTCCATATTTTTCTTGGTCTGCCCCTTCCTGCTGATGATTTCATTTTAAGATTGTACTCTCTTGCAACGGTGTATTCGGGTTCATTCTGACCAAGTGGCCAAACCATTTGAGTCTCTGTTTTTCAATAAATCTAATAGCAGGTGTTGTTCCGACTGTTCTTCTAATTTCCTCATTTCTTATATGGTCTCTTCTTTACTTATCATTATTAATAATTATCAGTAATAACTTGATTAAAAAAAACGCTTACAAATTAATACAAAATTGAAACAAAGATTAAAACCGATTTTTTTGCCTAAAGTAATGTTTAAAAGGTGCTCAGTCCCTTCCATGTAAGTGAAAGTGACAGTAGAAAATATTATATCATGATTAGTTCTCATAACTTGACACCAACTCACAAAAAACTTGACATATTTCTTGCCAGAGATCATAGATTGGATTTTTCTTGTGACTTAAAAAATTTGGGAAAAATATTCCAACTCTTTTCACTTTTAGTTTACGAACTTAATATCACGCGTGACTCAGTACCCCATTAATGCCCACGTTCGTGTGGGTAGACCCCAGTCATATACCAATATTGTTAGTTTCAGTCGCACAGACTTGACAGTTCATTAGCGCACGTTAGATACGCTGTTTCCCAGTAGCCACTAGTTTTTGATTGAAGATTTCACTTTCGAGAAGTTGCCTTCTTAGTTGTGACTATTTTCTGAAAACTCATCTAAACGTTAAATCAATTTATCGCTCGTCACTCTCTTACCCATTCAACCACTTGTGACACAAACTACTCCGCCACCATGCGCTGCTTTAGGAAGCATCCTGAACTGCAGTAACAGAACAGAAGAGACATGCAATAAAAAAACAATAATAAATCGAATAGGTTTATTGATTGATTGATTGATTGTTAGGAACATTATCATTGCACTTCGATCAGTAATCATGTGTGCTCCGATCTATTTCTTACACACGAATATCTCAATGGCATTACTCGAGCTCCGTAGCACCGGCGAGGGTTCCCGATGTAATTTAGAAGATAATGAAAATATTTTGAAGAAATTAAAAAAAAAATCTTTCTAATTAATTTTGCACGGGCTTCAGCTTTCCAGCCTACTCTTTTCGATTTTGAATTGCATACGGTTCTTACAAGAGCTTAACGAACTCAGGCCAACGTTCTATCGTCCGTCTCAGATAGGACTAGAAACTCGATCTCACCTACACTGAGATCAAGGATCTCTTAAAAAAATATCCTGATGGCACGAACCGTGTACCTTTGTAACTAGAGGCGAGCACATAACCTCTGCTCTACATAGACCAACAGATATTAATTCTAATAGTTATTGGTTACTGTACCGACGCTATAGCCCTCCAGACATACACATTGGTGCTCAGTCTCCCCCAGCACGTTTGAAAGGGTGTGCATACTGATGGTTCATGTGGCTCGCTGGTTAAACACACTCTTCACTCTGCCTCTCAAGCACACAGTTCTAGATGTCCAACATGTAACTCAAAACGACGGAAATCTCTGGAAAGTTAAACATCATTTTGAGTGTATTCATCTAACAGGCGGTTGCCAAGAGATTGAATAACATTTCCCTTGATCCATTCTCAACTCCCTGAGCATTTACAAGTTGAAAATCTCAATGGACAACATAAACTCAAACCAGAAAAATGAGATCAAGTAAATGAACCATTTTGATACCATGTGGTATACAGGGTAATACTGAGTTGGGCGCGTATTTGTCATTGACAGTCGGGACACAATGGGTGAAGTGATGAGATATCATTGACAGTCGGGACACAATGGATGAAGTGATGAGATGTCATTGACAGTCGGGACACAATGAGTGAAGTGATGAGATGTCATTGACAGTCGGGACACAATGAGTGAAGTGATGAGATGTCATTGACAGTCGGGACACAATGGGTGAAGGGATGAGATGTCATTGACAGTCGGGACACAATGGGTGAAGTGATGAGATGTCATTGACAGTCGGGACACAATGAGTGAAGTGATGAGATGTCATTGACAGTCGGGACACAATGGGTGAAGTGATGAGATGTCATTGACAGTCGGGACACAATGAGTGAAGGGATGAGATGTCATTGACAGTCGGGACACAATGGACGAAGTGATGAGATGTCATTGACTTCATTGCATCACTTTTACCCCATCTTGCTCAGTCCCTATCTGCAAAAATTGCACACCACCTGACAAGAGTATTGCACAAAGCACGAACTATGTAGCTCCGGCAAAAATCCTAGGGGTTTTTGAAAAACTAAACTAATTTCGTAAACAAAACGGCAATGTCCAGATTGGAACACACGACATTCGGAACTCAAAGCTTAACCACTTAGCCAGAGAGACCAACGACGTCTCCAGTCTCCAATAGTAAATGGATGTTCTGTGTTGTATGAGTTTGAAATTAGCCTCTGCGTCCCAGCTTCTTCTTCTTCTTCTTCTTCTTCCGATCAGTCAGTAATGCATGATTTCAATATGAGATTTGATATTGATTTTTGAGGTGATGCAGTGTCTTAACTCTCACAAGTATTGGTTTTTCCCCCCAAGTTCAAATATGTTTACAATGTTTGACAGATACCTCCCAGCATGACGTCGCTTGTGGAAAGGCATTCGTTGCGCATCGTTGCTAGAAAATACGCCCAGATTTCCGGTGGTTTTCTGTAATTCTTTATCTCCAGCTGTTTTATATTGTTTTGTTTCTGTATTTAGATGTATCCCGGCGAGAGAGTGATTTGCCCGTGTCATGTACAGAACTCTAGTAACAATAACACTACTTCAGAACTTGTCTTCTCTTGTCACAGATATTATTTGTCCGGCATATGATGCTATCACTTGAAGATTAGATATCATATTCTACGTCAATTTTAGTGTTGGACTTTCGCAACTGTACTTTCCCAGGGAATTTAAACAGTTTTTTGATAATTTATAAATTATCAACAAGACCATCCAGCCTCCCTTCCTCACAATATCCTCACCACTATCTTATTGTATTACAATATCCCCACCATTATTTTATTGTATTACACTATCCTCACCACTATTTTATTGTATTACAATATAATAATAATAATAATTCCTCTCGTACCGTTATACGGTACATAGACCTGCAATTAATTTCTCCATACCGCTCTATCCTGGGCAACTCGCTCAATCTTCTCCATGGAACTGAGACCGATATTTCCTGCCTCTCTCAGCAAAGTTCGCTTCAGGGTCTCCTTAGGTCGACCTCTCTTTCTTGAACCCTTTGCATCCCATTTCAATGCCTGCTTTGATATTCTTTGATCATTTCTCCTCAAGGTGTGCCCAACATATCTCCATCTTCTCTTTCTTATTACAGTTGTCACTAGTGGTTGATCAGACATGTCTCTGATTTCATCACTTCTCCTGAATTCGTTTCATTTTATATTCATTATTTTTCGCAAACATCTATTTTCAAATGCATTCAACTTGCTTTCTATATCTTTAGTCATTTTCCAACTCTCGCTGGCATATGTTAAGATTGATACAACATTTGAATTGAAAATTCGTAATTTAGTTTTAATACTATATAACTTGCAGTTCCATATTTTATTTAGACTTTTAAAAGCTGATGTTGCTTTGCCAATTTGTATCATAATTTCTTTTTTAACATTTCCTGTGCAATCAAATTTGCTACCCAAATAGGTGAACTGCTCTGTTATTTTTATCATTTTAGATTCCAGTGTGATATCTGCATTACTTGCCATAGGTGTCTACATTATATTTGTTTTTCATAGCTTATCTGCAGTCCAACTTTTGATGCTATAGATGACAAGTTGTCTGTTTTCTTTACATATCTTGGTTGTTTCTACTTAACAAGGCAATATCATCTGCAAAATCCAAATCTTCTAGTTGACTATTTTCTACCCAATCAATGCCAGTTTCGCCCTGCAACATTTTCGCATCACCCAGTCAATGGCCACTCCAAACAATAGCGGAGACAGAATACAGCCTTGCTTTACTTCGGTTTCAACCATAAACCAGTCGCTGTGTCCACCATCAGTGCGAACTGCACACTGTGAACCATCATAGAGGCTCTTTATAATGTTTATTATTTTGTCTGGTATTCCATAGCATCTCAGAATATTCCACAGAGAGATTCTGTGTAGACTATCAAAGGCTTTTTAAAATCGATGAAATTTAGTATGAGTGGTTGTTGCTTCTCAATATGTTCCTCCAAAATTAGTCGTAGGGTAATTATTTGGTCTAAGCAGCTTCTCCCAGGTCTAAAACCAGCTTGTTCTTCTCTCAGGGTTCTGTCCACTGCTCCTTTGATTCTATTAAGAATGATTTTGCAGAAAGTCTTGGTCATTACTGATAATAGGGTGATCCTCTCCAGTTGTTGCAATCTTTGAGATCACTTTTTGGGGATCTTAACAATTATTCCTTCTTCCATTGATCTGGGACAGTTTCTTCTTCCCATATTTTATTAAATAGTTCTTGCACCTGGCTAATAGTTGTATCATCAGCCGCTTTGAGCATTTCTGCAGTAATGTTGTCATCACCCGCTGCCTTATTGTTTATCAAGGAATTGATTGCCTCCTTGACCTCAGCTACACTTATCATTTCTTCGTTAATTGGTAGGAGCTGTTTCTTGCCTCTTTGTCAAACTTGAGTAGTATCGTATTACAATATGTACGTCCAAAATTGTCTATTCATTGTAAGTTCTTTTCCGTGGAGGATATTTGTCATAAACATGTCAGGTAGTTTTTTTTCCCATGTTATATGTCATAAACTGCTCCATTAGTTCTTCTCAAACATGATACATATACCTGAGATAATCTTACTTATTCTCCCATTCACTCCAGTTGTATCGTTTGCTTGATAAAGGCCTTGTTGTTCGAAACGTTGCTTGTATTGTCATTATTTTTGTATTTGGTAAAACTCAGTACTTTCTTATTACGTGTTTCGCTATTGTCCATAGTTTGACTGCAGTCTCGACCATGTTTTATGGATATTTGACTTATTCTCCCAGCAGTTCCCAGTTTCCATGTTAGAATAACAAACCTGAACTAATATGATTGAGCTGACCTGGCCACCTCCAACGATATGATCTTAACGACCTGGTATCGGCTGGATCCTCAACAAATAAAGCTTACAGATGTGCCTAACCTGCTCACAGAACAAAGCTAGAATATATACAACATTACTAGACAGTCAAATAAATCCATGCATAACCTGATATACCCGATATGGTTACAACTTGATATCTTCCATTTTGAAATATATGTGACATGTGATGTGTGTGTGTGTCTGTGTCTCTCTGTGTGTGGACCCATATGTGGGCTGAACTATCAAGGGCGTGTATTGTTTTCCGTCCGTTACATAAATCCGATGAATGTTGTCACTTTTTATCCGGTAACGTTGTTAGTCACTACATCAAGGTTCTTGTTCACTGACACCCTTCATTTGTTCTCTTATATTTATCATCATCATCAAGTAGCGTGTCACTTCCAGAACCTGACTCCCATGACAGCAGTCCTAAAAATCTCTCTGCTCTGCGCAAGTTGCCTGGCGTCAACCTCAGATCGGCAATGACATCTTGCATCCATCGTCTTCTAGGTCTTCATCTCATTCTTTTTATATTACTATATCATCCGTAAATCCTCTTATATTACATTGTTCTACTTAACTCTTTCAATACCGTGAACGTTGTTGAGTGCTGACTACAAATGATTAATGACACCAGAACGTTTATCACACAATTCCTTTCTTTGTTTATGTTGTCTACAGTAGGTATAACAAACAGGAAGGGTGGGGCGTTCCTCCGTGGCGTGGAAGTAACGTACTTGCCTTTCCATCTTAAAGTGCTAGGTTTGGACATCACTTGGATTGGTTGTACTATTGTTCTATATATTCCTGATGTCAATGTTGGTGAGATCAAAGTCTTATTCCTATCGGAGACGGACAAAAAATGCATGCCCAATGTTCAAGTTACGTACGCTAAAGAACTCTAGATAGTTGCAAATCGAGACATTTAGGCTACACAATTGCCACTAGAAAGAAAAGTTGTTCAAATAAAATAATTCAAGAAAAATGTTTGCAGAATCGTCAAAATTACGTCGCGACCATCAACGGTGCTACGAAATTCGAGCACTGTCGCTGTGATCTTCATGTGTGTGAAACAGATGGAAGCGGGTATGGCTATTGACTAAAATGCAATAATGATGGTTTAATCAATCGATCAATCAGATATTGCACTAATATCTATCTATATCTAACTATATAATAATAATAATTCCTCTCGTACCGTTATACGTTATATAGGGACTACAATAATTTCTCCATACCGCTCTATCCTGGGCAACTCGCTCAATCTCCTCCATGGAACTGAGACCGATATTTCCTGCCTCTCTCAGAAAAGTTCGTTTCAGGGTCTCTTTAGCCAGGTTTGTCCAACATATCTCCATCTTCTCTCTCTTATAACAATGGAGATATGTTCACCCATTGTCCAACGCACTACGAACACGATGGGCAGACAGGCTTTATTGTCGATTAAAATAATACATATAAGTCCTGTTACACTCATAAGCCCTACGTCATTTCTTTATACTAGAATATCGAACCCACATTTTTGTATCTGTTTAGAAATGTTAATGCTAACAACTGACTTCATTGCACCTCATTGTGTTTCTTCATTTGACTAGGTCCCTCACAGCGGAAACTGTACGTCCCATACTGACAGTGTTGAGCAAGTTACAAGCTCACGAACTAGGTGCTAAATCACAAGACTCGTAGATAAATCTAGCAGTAATCTTAACGGGATCTCAAGGAAAAAAGTTGCTATAGGAAGCTGAGGAAGCTGAGGAAGCTGAGGAAGCTGAGGAAGCTGAGCAACGTGGTTCGAATTCAAAATCACGACCTTTAGAATGCCAAGAAAACGATTTGATAACGTCGCCACGAGGCTCCTAGATGATTCAATATAGCTTGTTTGTAATCAGTGCAATATCTATACACAGCTTTTCTTTGAGATGTGCATTATTTTGACGTGTGTAGCCAACTGTATACTTTTTCATACAACATTACTTCTGTATCGAATATTTCAATACATCTTCGTAATTCCATTCCTTTCTGTCTCCTTCAGTACACCGCCACCCCACCCTGTCAGTTCTGTTATCGTATGCCTGTTTACATGCATAACTCACCCCTACCATTCTCACCCCAACTTATTTCTTGTTCACTGGTCGCCAACTATCCAGTTTAAACCACGTGAAACCAAGCCAAACTGGTTGTCTAGTATTATTCACCAGAATCACAGACACACAAACAACCACACAATGGTTTCAGGTTAATTCTGTTAGATTCTACTGCTGTCACTTAATGATGTAATTCTGCGCTCTTTCTTCATTTATTTAAACTACCATTTATCTCTGTCTCTTTATCTTACTTCTCTCAATCTCTCGGACTATATCACTTATTTATCTCCCAATCTCTCTGTGATTATCTATGACTACATCACTTGTTTATCTAACTATGTACCTACCTACTTAACTACCTACCTACATCCCTACCAACCTACATGCCTACCAATCTATCTACATAATAATATACCTGTATACTTACCTACAAACCTACCTGACTGCCTACCAACCTACCTTCCACCCTTCCTACCTGTCTACCAACCTGCCTACCTACCAACCTTCCTGCCTTCCTACCAACCTGCCTACCTAACTACCTACCTACCATCCTACCTACATACCAACCAACCTATCCGCCTGCCTACCAACCTACCTACCAACTTATCTATCTGTCTGCCTGCCAACCCACCAACCTGCCTAACACCTCACCTATCTGCCTAACAACCCACCTACATGCCTTACAACCCACCGTCTGCCTATCTATCTATCTGTCTGTCTGTCTGTCTGTCTGTCTGTCTGTCTGTCTGTCTGTCTGTCTGTCTGTCTCTCTGTCTGTCTGTCTGTCTGTCTGTCTGTCTGTCTGTCTGTCTGTCTGTCTGTCTTTCTGTCTGTCTGTCTGTCTGTCTGTCTGTCCGTCTGTCTGTCTGTCTGTCTATCTATCTATCTATCTATCTATCTATCTATATATCTATCTATCTATCTATCTGTCTATCTGTCTGTCTGTCTGTCTGTCTATCTCTTCATAACTTGCATTCTATTTCTGCGTTATATAGAAATCTTGAATATATACACATAGCACCTTGCGATCTTACTTTTAAAAACAAGTTTTAAGTTTTTTGGGAAGGTTAATCTCTCTCTCTCTTTCTCTCTGCCTTTCTCTCTCTCTCTCTCTCTCTCCCTCTATCTCTTCCTCTCTCTCTCCCTCTCTGTTGTTAACCATGTGAAGTCCCTACTGTGTAAAGGCAGCAACAGTTACACACCATTCTTCTCTTGTTGACTGTTCTATGTTTTGTCTTCCAGCTGTCATTCTTTTCTAACAGTTTTTCTTCTACTCCAGGTCGTTTTGGATCTTCCACGTTTTTCGTTTACCCTCTAATGTCCATCACAGTGCAGTTTTCGTGATAGTCTCTATGATTATCATATTTCCGATCCATCTCCAGCGTCTCTTTTGGAGGATGGTGCAGATATTCACTTGTTGACACTGTGGTAGTAGTTCTTGCATGCTAATAGCTGCCCCATAATGTAGAATACATTTGTAGCCATCATTACGCTTTTACTAAACTGGGTTTCACATTTCGCATACTCTATTTTTGTCGCACCTAATTTCACCGTGGGCATCCAAATGTGTTTTGAGTGATACATTTTGAGCAGCTGCCAACATCAATTTATTCTTGTTTGCTTCTTCTCACTTGTCGGAAGTCGCGGAAGAAAACGTTCACCACTTTTCTCCTGTTTAATCTATTGTGTCAAATTCTATTAACCTTTCTTTCAATAACTTTTACTACATTAGCTATTTCCACAAACTGCCATTTCTTGATCGTGGTTATTGATTTTCTTCACTTCTGCTGCATATCTGTCGTTGCACTCTGACTACCGTCTCCCATATCTTGTCAAATCAGCAACATTTGAACAGCCTCACTTAAACTATATGCACAAGTTTGGGTTTTTTAACCAAATTAATATTAAAAAAAAAAAAATCATGAAACACTGATTCCATCTTCCTGTATTAGTTTTTTCTTGCAACATCATGTATTTTTCTAAATCTGACCTCTGAACTCTCCATTCTCCTGATAAAACCATTGAAGCAGACGATCTGTTCAAACGGGCGTGTTATTCAGTGCACAGTAGCAGGAAAACCCGATTAATCAAGAAATGCATTCTTCACATATTTTGTGCAAATATGAGATATATTGGAATATGTAAAGTTTCAAATGTGCCCAGTTACTTGGACGTGGTCACGGTCAAAGAAAATCGTCATCTCTCTTGAATAAGTAATTTTTATTTTCCTTGTTTTTATTTCTAAAGCCTAAAAGGAGTTTAAAACCGAAGGATTGACTTCACTGCGACGGGTTTTACCCCATATGGCTCAGTACCTCTCAATGGTAGGTTCCCGCAGATAGTATTGCACAAAGTACAAACTCCGTAGCTCCGGCAACAATTCTTTTTGATACTGGAAAAAAATGTGCTCGTGAACAAAACGACGCAGTCCGGATTCGAACCAACGACCTCCGGATAGCACTAGGAACAAGATCATTGAACTCTATTTATTCTACCGTTTACTTCACATTTTGTTTACATGTAGAAATTTGTCTCATAGTAACAGCTCTCAGATCGATCCTGTAATATATCAGAGTAACACTTGAAAGTAAAGATGACCGACGGGATATTGACCACATCACCAACAGGATGTTTTACATTGTACAAAAATAAGTACTTATTAACACTACATTCATAAGTATGCTTCATGGTATCAAAAATGGTTCTTAAGCTTTTTAAATTTTGTATCAATTTCCTATTCATTAAATTAGACAGGAAACATCTAATCGAAATTGACATTTGTGGTGTAGCAAATCGGAAAACTAAGTTTGTCTTGGTAAGCAAAGACATGTTATTTTTATATTTTCTATTAGTGTTTCCTACAATATTATGTTTTTACCGTTTACCCCTGTGCATGCTCAGTGACCTAGTGTAATGGCTGACGGATCACGATATCAAAATATACATTTTTAAACCAACTTAATCAGCTTACAACTCAGCAAAGAAATAATTTGAGGTATTGAAAATATTTGCACTGACCTATATATTTGTGTAGAAATATGCTGTCCAAATTTCATGCTTCTAGAGTTTCGGCGTTGACAAGTATTTCCACATACGCAGATTACATAAGAAGTCAGCCACAAAGAGCAATGTTACTGCGATACAGTGGATATAAAGCAAGAGACCGGTCACGGAAAAAAGTGGACTCAGAGATAACAGAGGCGACGAAAGTCACCGTTTATGATGCTCACACATAAAAGCCCGTTCTATAAATCTCATCTTACCCTGAAGCTGTGAGGCAAATCAGGATTGGAGAAGAGAAATAAAGACAAGGCGCATAGAGAGGCTTGCTCCAGGTGTCTGCTTTTTCTACCTGACACTGAAAGGCAAAGCAGGATTAGAGAGTAGATAGATAGAGAATAGAAGTATTTCATGTGACACACACACACACAGACAATGAGTTTTATAATTAAGATTGTAACTTTAGCATTTGTATTGTTCATTATCCAAGTATTTGGTTTTCTCTCGATTGTAATGTACATATTTATCAAAGTCTGTTCTTTAATTCTTTCAACAATACTTTTATTTTCTGTACACTTTCAACCAACAGTACTTTTATTTTCTGTACACTTTCAACCAACAGTACTTTTATTTTCTGTACACTTTCAACCAACAGTACTTTTAGCTTCTCTAAACTTTCAACCAACAGTACTTTTAGCTTCTCTAAACTTTCAACCAACAGTACTTTTATTTTCTGTACACTTTCAATCAACAATACTTTTATTTTCTGTACACTTTCAATCAACAATACTTTTATTTTCTGTACACTTTCAACCAACAGTACTTTTATTTTCTGTACACTTTCAATCAACAATACTTTTATTTTCTGTACACTTTCAACAAACAATACTTTTATTTTCTGTACACTTTCAACCAACAGTACTTTTATTTTCTGTACACTTTCAACCAACAATACTTTTATTTTCTGTACACTTTCAACCAACAGTACTTTTATTTTCTGTACACTTTCAACCAACAATACTTTATTTTCTTACACTTTCAACCAACAGTACTTTTATTTTCTGTACACTTTCAAACAACAATACTTTTATTTTCTGTACACTTTCAATCAACAATACTTTTATTTTCTGTACACTTTCAATCAACAATACTTTTATTTTCTGTACACTTTCAATCAACAATACTTTTATTTTCTGTACACTTTCAACCAACAGTACTTTTATTTTCTGTACACTTTCAAACAACAATACTTTTATTTTCTGTACACTTTCAACCAACAATACTTTTATTTTCTGTACACTTTCAACCAACAATACTTTTATTTTCTGTACACTTTCAATCAACAATACTTTTATTTTCTGTACACTTTCAACCAACAATACTTTTATTTTCTGTACACTTTCAACCAACAATACTTTTATTTTCTGTACACTTTCAATCAACAATACTTTTATTTTCTGTACACTTTCAACCAACAATACTTTTATTTTCTGTACACTTTCAATCAACAATACTTTTATTTTCTGTACACTTTCAATCAACAATACTTTTATTTTCTGTACACTTTCAATCAACAATACTTTTATTTTCTGTACACTTTCAATCAACAATACTTTTAGTTTCTGTACACTTTCAACCAACAATACAAGCTTATCCACATATCAGATTGTTCATTATTCTTTCATTAATGTTTACTCAAGATATTTCCCCAGCTTGTTGGGAAAAGTGTTCAAATGATATATTAAAGCAGGCGCCCTTGCCACGCAGACGTGTGACAGTATTAGGGTAAGCTTAAAATGTTATGAACATTTAGTGGATTTTTGTGTTTTAATCAGTTTTTCTACCTTTTTTTTCTAGTTAAAATATGTTTTCTTTTTATCAATAACACTACGGGTTCAAAATTTATGCCAAAATTAAAATGAAACAAAATATCATTGAAGTTCAACGCATCTTGACAATTTTCTCAAATTTATTGTCAAAATATTGGTTTTTTTTATATTGACATTTCTCATTGCCAATGTTATTGTGTTAACGGAAACAGTGTTCTTATAACTCTCTGAGTTAGAAACAATATTTATTTTACATTTAATTTTTGGACATTACTGTTAATTCGGCAAGAGAAATGCTCAAGGCAGCACTAGCTGAAAAATGCTCAAGGGCAGCAATAGCTGGAAAATGTTGCGAGCTACTGTGTTAAAGAGAAATGGTAACAGCAAGAGTCTTGTTTTGTCCTTCACTTTTTCTTTTCAAATATTACCAATAATTATTGTATTTTCTTACTGTTGTTGCATGTTACATGTATATATTACTGATTAGTTTGATGTTGCTTCCATCACAAAATATTTCTTAGAGCTATTTAATTATAGTCTGTCCATTAATTCGTGAGCACGTTTGAAATTGATTTTCTCGAAAATTACCTGTTGGATCTCAGTGATTTTTTGCAAGCAGCCTTAGAATATCCATGACGCTAGAGAAATATTTTTTCCAAGAAAATTTGATGTAGTTTGAAATATTTCTTCTTCAGGTTATATTAAAATCAACCTCACCGGATTGTACACAATAGTAACAGATCTACGGTACACAGACGCGTTGTTCTAAAAATACATTATGGTAACATTGAAATATCGTGAGTAAACAACAATTTCACGGGAATTCCCGTGCACCTAACCCAGTCGACTTTGAAAGCGGAAAGCATATGACGTTATAATTGGGATACCGTTGTATAGTTATAGGTGTATCTCGCTATTTGTATGAAGCTATTGTATCATATTTGTTGGCTTATCAAAACTGACATTGATATCACATTCATAATGAGTCTGAAGTGCACATTTATAACAATGCAGAAGGTTACAGTTTTACTATACCAACACTTCCGTAGGGAATCTAAGAGAGGTCATCTATATTGCGATATTCATAACCCTGAGAAACGAACGCAACTGGCGCTTGGTCTGAATAGAGAATCCTTTTCCCGATGGATTAAACAGGACACAAAGTGCACTAATGTCAAGCAAGGAAGGAAAAGAACAATTGACGACTTTGACATAGATGTCATAAGACGGGAGCTCTTGAAAATGTTTGCGACAAATCAATTTGTTACTCTCAGGAAACTGAAATTAAAACTGCAATCAGATTGCAGCATAGACATTTCTAAAAGTACTCTATGGAAAATTGTAAGAGCCGCCGGCTTCACCTTCAGAAAAAACTATATGCGGCAGGAATATTATTTGTGAAAAGCCACATTTAATTGCTGCCCGAAGTAAATACCTGAGGCAGATCCGTGAGCGGCGGAGGCAAGGCTATGATATTGTATATTTGGACGAATCCTGGGTCAATGCTCACCACACCAATGCTAAAGAATGGCAATCAGTAGACGGTGAACAGAAAAGAAAAATACCAAGCAGCAAAGGCCAGCGTATTATACTAACACATGCAGGAAGCAGTGAAGAAGGTCTTGTCCATGACGCTGGACTTATTTTCCAATCAAAAGTACCGACGGTAGGGACAACCACACAGAAATGAATGGACATATTTTCAGGCACTGGATGGAGAAAGATCTACTTCCAATTCTAAACAGACCATCATGCTTGGTAATGGATAATGCATCCTATCACAACGCAGTATCAGCGGAAGACAAACTACCAACTGCATCAAATACAAAAGATCAAATTAGGACTTGGCTTGCTAAGGAAAATGTCAGCTTCGATGATACATATTTGAAACCCGAGTTGTTGCACCTGGTGAGGATGACAAATAAGACAGAGGTGTTTCATATTGACAAAATCATTGCGGAATACGGCCACACGTCTTTGCGACTACCTCCATATCATGCTCACCTCAATCCGATAGAGTTTGTCTGGGCTAAAGTAAAAGGGCAAGTTGCCGAATAGAACAGGACGTTTAAAATGTGTGATGTTGAAGTTCTGACACGTGAGTCCCTCTCAATGATAGACATGCAGTTCTGGAAGAAGTGTGTTGAACATGTGCTCCGAGAGGAAGACGAGTACTGGCACCGAGATGGATTACAATTTGTCCAGCCAGTAACAATTATCAACCTCATGGAATCGTCAGATTCGGGATGATACAAATCATATTTTGATTACAGACTGAGAAATAGCAACGTATACATTTCCATATCCAAATGCGTCTACCATCATACAATTTGTGGTGAAGTTAAGACACCCTGGGGTCTAATGGTGACCGAAGGGGAGGACTAACTGTTGCATATTGTATCCAAGTTCACGATTGCACATAAAGGGCAACACACTTAATTACTTGACCTATCAAGTTAATATGGAGATACACCTATGAATAGAATTGACATGGACAAATTCTAGGGGTTACTGTAAAATCTAAAATTTGAGCCCCGTATTTGCAATTGTCATAAAAGATCAAAGGAATTCGCCGATGTGCAAAATCCGTAGCATCTATGGACTACTGGTTAACTTTATTTTAGCGTCATGGATATTCTAAGGCTGCATGCAAAAATCACTGAGATCCAACAGGTAGTTTTCGAGAAAATCAATTTCAAACGTGCTCACGAATTAATGGACAGACTATTCAGCAAGTTGTGGTGTGCACAAGTTGTGGTGTGCACAAGTTGTGGTGTGCACAAGTTGTGGTGTGCACAAGTTGTGGTGTGCACATTGCTGAAAGCTTTCTTGTTGTTAATTAAATGTTTTGGAATTGAAATATAATTTTACAAAGAGTTTTGAAGAACTCCAATGTGTAGAGAGCTACGAATATCTGGGCTCAATAATTAACAATAACGGTGACTGCTCCAAAGAGATCTCAAGAAGATTGGCAATAGCAATCAAGAAGTTAAACACAACGAAGAACATGTGGCAAAGCACCAGCACAATACTAAAATTAAAAATATTGAGAGCATGCATTTTCCAGTGGCTACTTATGGTTGTGAATCATGGACTATTATACGCAAAATAAGAACGAAAATCCAGTCCTTCGAAACTAAATGCTACAGAAAGATCCTACGAATACCATGGACAGAAAAAGAAAGAACTCTGATATCCTGAAAGAACTAAATGTTAAAGAGAATTGGCTGATAAACAACATACTATATAGAAAAATTACATACTTTGGTCACATCAAGCGTCACGATGGCTTCGAAAGAACAATACTAGAGGGCATGGTCCCAGGACTCCAGAGGTAGACCAAGAAGAAGATGGCTACAAGATATTAAATAAACCATGAATATGACCATCGACGAAGTGGGTGAACTGACTAGAGACAGAGTGAATTTCAGATGTGCAGCAAAGAGAGCAACGTCCTATAAAGGATACGCACCTTGATGATGAATTTAATCAAATCGCTCTTGTGTGTGGGTATACTGTCTCAAAGCAAGATTTCACTTGACTCCAAACTAGTTCAGTATAGATTGCAATGTGGGGGTAATATGACGGTATTTGTGGCTAAGTGTGCCCCTGTCTTACGTTCCGTATGTCGTAGGTTGAGAACCCCTATATTTGTATCAGAAGCTAAGTAGTTCGTGTTGTGTGCATTACTCGCAGCATGAATTTCAGATGTGCTGCAAAGAGAGCAACGTCCTATAAAGGATATGCTTGTCTATGCATGGGTCATCTTGAACACTTAGTATGGAACACCTATGATGGCCCTCTTCCGTCTGTGTATCATAGATACATTGATGATTGTATTGGAATTACCGATATGCCTGAAGCCGATTTGTCACGCTTCATTAACTTCATTAATGTCTTCAATCCTGCTATTCGGTTTACCTCTCACATCTCTACCTCTTGTGTCAACTTTCTTGACATCACTATGACCAACAGCCTAGCCACTATCACTACATCAGTACATAAGCCTACTGATGCACATAGTTTTCTTCTGTATACCTCTTCCCATCCCCAGGCTTGTCGTGACTCTTTACTCTGAACTCTTACGCCTTCGTCGCCTCTGTAGCGAGGACGATGATTTCCTCGATAGAGCTCACGAGATGCTTGATTTATTCCGCAAGTGCCTATACCCGGAGAATGTGCTTACATCTGCCATACATCGGGTTCAGCTCATTGCTCGCCAGGAGGCCCTTTCCAACCAACATAGAACTTCTAATTCTGACAGGGTTAAACTTATCTTAACTTTCCATCCTCATAGTTCCCTGGTGAAAAGGTCTTATTCCATCATCTCCTATTCTTCAGTCTGATCCTGAGACACGTTCAGTCTTCCAACACAATCCTTTGGTGGCGTACAGACGGGACATAAATATTAAGGATATATTGGTGTACAGTCGCCTCAAGCCTAATATCCAGAGTCACTTTGGCACCATCCAGTGTGGCCGTCGGCGCTGCTATACGTGTGCATATGTAATACAGACTCGCACTGTTTCATTTCCAAAAGCTACGTATGCCATTCAAGACAGTTTCACGTGTGAGTCCCGTAATATCATCTATGCCATCACCTGCCAACGGTGCAACAAGGCCTATATTGGCGAGACCGGTAAGAGGCTGAGTGACCGATTTGCCCAAGACTTGCGCGATATACGCCAATGCTCTGTCACCCCTGTAGCCACTCATTTCAACGATACTGGCCATTCAGGAGATTGTGATGTCCAGGTCACAGCCATCCGATCATGTTTCTCTGATGATCGTAGTCGATTTGCCCTGGAGAACCGTTTTATTTCGTTGTATGGCACCTTGCGACCTCTTGGACTCAACGTATTACATTCATATGCTTCTTAGTACTTTCTCATCTCATGCCTTGTAATCTATATGTGTATTTGCTTCATATATATAAGTTATATATTCACTTAATTGTTTATTGTTTCTCTTCTTTTCCACTTCTGGTTTTGTGTTGCACTCATTTCGTTGTTCGTTTTGATTCCCAGATTTTCATTAGATAGGTTTGAATGTTTCCATATGTAATCGTCTATTTGTAGTGTTCCTCGAAATCCGTCATTCTTGTTGTATTGTTTGCTTGATAAAGGCCTTTGGGTCGAAACGTTGCTGTATATCGTCACTGTTTATGTATTTTGTAAAACTATAATACTTTGTTTGTACGTGTTTCGCTATTTCACCACGTTTTACTGCAGTCTTCCCTTTTTTCTATAAAGGATATGCACCTTGATGATGAATAAGTTTTAAACACGATAGTGCTTCTTTTGTTTCCTTGATTTAGAGTACACCAAATTACTTCTCCGCCCGAGTGGTTACCGGGGTCCAAATTGGGGATGTAAAGAATATAACTACTGTTACCTGCCATGCATGTCGTAAGAGGCGACTAAGGAAGTTGGTCGTGGGGCTGGCTACCCCACACCGTAAAAACACCAGATAGCTACAGAAACCACAGCCAAGAAAATTCAAAGCTCGCCACCCGAGGAAGAAGAGGGACCCCAAGTAGAGGGACTCATGAAGCGACCGGTGAAATTCGAAAGAAAATCGGGCTGCCGACTCACCTTCTTTCAACCCCGAAGATCTCCAGGATTGGAACCTGGAATGTCCGCACGATGTTCGAAACTGGAAAGACAGCACAGGTGACACGGGAAATGAGGACATATAGACTGGCCATCCTGGGACTGGGCGAAACCAGATGGACAAAGGCAGGACACACTAGACTTACAACTGGGGAATCATTACTGTACTCCGGAAGAGAGGAGGAAGACGCACCACACATGGAGGGAGTAGTATTGATGTTGGTCAAACAAAGAGAGGAGGAAGACACACCACACATGAGAGGAGTAGTATTGATGTTGGTCAAACAAGCACAAAAGACATTAATTGAATGGGAGCCGTTAGGACCAAGAATGATCCGGGCAACTTTCAAAACCTCCAATGCAAAAATTAAACTGAACATAGTTCAATGCTACGCCCCAACAAATGACAGCAAAGAACAAATAAAAGAAGAGTTTTACAATAAGTTACAGGGTGTATTAGGCAAATTTAAAAGTAAGGATCTTACTATTTTGCTAGGAGACTTTAATGCAAAGATAGGCAGAGACAACTGGGGCTTGAGGAAACCATGGGTAAACATGGACTGGGGAAATAAATGAAAATGGAGAGATGTTTGTGGATCTTTGCGCAGCAAACCAGTTGGTTATAGGAGGTAGCCTCTTTCAGCACAAAAGAATCCACACAGCTACATGGATATCACCAGACCACAGGACAGAAAACCAAATCGACCACATCTGCATAACAGGGAAGTTCAGAAGGTCACTGTACGATGTAAAAGTCTATAGAGGAGCAGATGTGGCCTCTGACCACCACCTTGTTATAGCAAAGGTGCGAATGAAACTCAAGAGATTCATGACGACCACGCATGGTAACAGGGTGAGATACAATGTGGGACATCTGAAGGAGCAGAAGGGAAAGGATGTATTTAGTGTCACGATTTCCAACAAATTCGAGGCCCTAGAAGTTGATGAAGGAAGTGTTGAAGACCACTGGCATAAAGTTAAAGAAGCCTGGACTAGTACATGTGAAACTACCCTTCAAAAAAAGACACACCACCACAAGGAATGGCTATCAGAGTCAACGTTAGATAAAATAACAGAGAGAAGAGGCAGAAAGGCTGACCTCTGTAATAGCAGAACAAGATCAGCAAAGGCCGCAGCACATGAAAAGTACACAAAAGCCAACAGGGAGGTGAAGAGAAGTATAAAAGCAGATAAAAGAAAGTATATAGAGGACCTGGCAAGAGAAGCAGAAGAGGCAGCAGCTAAGGGTAACCTGAAAGATTTATACGATAACACTAGGAAATTGACAGGGAAATATCAACAAACAAATAAACCAATTAAGGACAAGACTGGAAGATTACTCGGCAATGCTCAAGAACAGATGCAGAGGTGGGCAGAACACTTCAAGGACCTTCTAAACAGGCCAGTTCCCCAAGGCCAACCGGACATAGATCCAGCAGCAAAAGATCTAACAATCAACTGTAGCAAGCCAAGCAAAGCAGAAATAAAGAAGGACATTCTCCAACTACGAAATGGTTAAGCTATAGGCCCAGATGGTATACCCGCAGAGGCCATAAAGGCAAATGCTGACATCTCAACAGACATGCTACATGGCTTGTTGTGAAAAATTTGGGAGAGAGAAGAAATACCAAAAGACTGGAGAGAGGGCTATATAGTCAAACTACCTAAAAAGGGTGACCTCCAAGAATGCTCGAACTATAGAGGAATAATGCTCCTGTCTGTACCAGGTAAAATACTAAGCCGAATCATCCTAGAGAGACTCAAGGAAACTACAGATGCAGTACTAAGAGATGAACAAGCAGGATTTAGGCAAAACAGATCCTGCACAGATCAAATATCGACGTATCATAGTGGAGCAGAGCATCGAGTGGAACTCATCCCTTTATATCAACTTTGCGGACTATGAAAAGGCATTCGATAGCCTAGACAAGGAAACACTCTGGAAACTTCTACGACACTATGGCGTCCCCAGAAGCTAACCAATTTAATAAAGAAAATGTATGAGGAGACAATGGCTAGAGTACTGCATGAAGGAAAACTGACAGAGGCCTTTGAAATAAAGACTGGTGTGCGACAGGGCTGCCTTTTATCGCCCTTCCTTTTCCTGCTGGCTATTGACTGGATAATGAGATCAACAACAGCCAGGGGAAGAAATGGAATACAATGGACCATGATGAGTCAATTGGAGGATCTGGATTTTGCAGATGATCTAGCACTCCTCTCTCACAACCATCAGCAGATGCAAGAGAAAACAACAAAGCTAGAAACAGTCTCACAGCAGCTAGGCCTGACTATTCATGGGGAGAAAACAAAGATCATGAGATTAAAAGCTGGTTCCAGAGACCCAATCTTACTGAGAGGATCACCACTAAAAGAGGTTGACACATTTACATATCTGGGAAGTGTCGTCAACATTCAAGGTGGCACAGATGAAGATGTTAAGGTTAGAATAAAAAAGGCAAGATCAGCATTTGCCATTCTGAAGAACATATGGAGTTCAAGAATGATCAGGAATAAAACTAAGATAATGATATTTAACTCAAATGTCAAGTCTGTCCTTCTGTATGGAGCGGAGCCATGGAGAACAACTAAGGTGAACACCAAAAAGCTGCAGACATTCATCAATAGATGCCTACGCAGGATACTCCATTTGAGATGGTATGACAAGACCACAAACAGAGAACTGTGGGATAGGGCAGGACAACGGCAGGTGGAACAGGAGGTAATGAGCAGAAGGTGGAGATGGATAGGACACACACTGAGGAACCCCCTGACAGCATCTTGAGACAGGCTCTCCGATGGAACCCCCAGGGCAATAGAAGTAAGGAAGACCCAGAAACACCTGGAGACGGGAGTTAGAGATGGAACGCAAAAGAACTGGGAGAGAGTGGAGAGATCTGGAAAAGATGGCCTTGGATAGGCGGGCTTGGAAGGCCTTGGTTGCGGACCTATGTTTCCCTAGGGGCGAAGTGTGAAGAAGAAGAAATTACTTCTCACCTATCTCTCTGCATGGATAGGACATACATTAAGAATACCGACAGGAAGCATTGCAAGACAGGCACTTTTTTGAAACCCGCAGGGAAAGAGGAGTAGGGGAAGGCCTAGACATACATCGAGAAGAGAGCTGGAGGCTGATATTAAAAGGATAGGTAAAACATGAAAAGAATTGGAAGGGATGGCAAGAGATAGGAAGAGCTTGAAGGGGTTTGTTGAAGACCTATGCTCGATTGGGAGTTGAAAGGTGAAGACGAATCGCTCCGCATTTTTTCAATTGTAATTCTTTCTTGTATAATTTAGCGAAGTATCTCAGTTATATCATCATCAAGTGCCATGCAAGCACGCATAAGTTATCATGTCAAAGAATGTTGATTGTCTTATTTGTGATGAGTTAATCTGTTCTTGGCAGCTTTCTTGAAAACATTATCATTTGTGATCTTCTCTGTCCATGATATTCTCACCATTCTTCTATAAAACCACATTTATGTAGCCTCTAATCTCAGTTAAATGATTCAATAAACATATTATTTTATAGTCTCTACAAACCAGTGTCTATGATTGATTGATTGATTGATTGATTGATTGATTGATAGGACATCATCATTGTAGGTTGGGAGTAACCATGTGTCTCCGATTCTTCTTACACAGGAAGTTATCATCGACAGTGACGAACTCCGAACATTGGCTAGGATCTCCGAGGTCATTTAGAAGATGGTGAAATATTTCTAGAAATGTTTATTGCTTTTCATCTCTTTGATGAATTTTGCACACACAGCAGCACTCCAGCCTGATCTTCTCGATTTGGAACTGCCAAGGGTTCTTTTACATGCTGAACTTAAACACGGTACCTAAGTTTTATCGTCCGTCTCCGACAAAGAATTTGATCACACACACACCGAGATCAGTGATTTCCGAAAAATATCTCAATAGCTCCACGTCGGAGCGAACATAATACGTTTGGGATGAGAAACGAGAACACAACATCTACGTCACAGAGACTCCAAAAGAAACCCATCGATGTCTCTAGTTTCTAAACATAAGTTCTATAGCAGGGGTTCTCAAACTGCATTACCGTGGACACCTTTCTATTTACATTTTACTGCCGTGAACCCCCAAAGGTTTATATAAATGAAAATGGACAAGAATGAATTATATGTGTGTTACAATAGTAAACAATGTTCTCAGACTGTGGGAAACTTCAAATGATCTTTCATTTTGTCTGTCAGACATTTAGACTCCGGTCTGGTCTGGGTCCTTTGATTTCACAGAGGAAATAGTTTACCACTGTTTTATATATATTTAAAAATCTATTTTCTGTTTTAAATGTCGAAGATCATAATATTTCTTCAAGCGCTTGATGACTGTGAGTATCTCGCTGATCCCGGGTAACACGAACCCAGCGTGGGACACGTTGTTCTAATGTGAAATCATTGCTCTTTGATTTGTTAGTTTGAAACGAACACATTTTCAAGTATCGTCCCTTAGACTAGGGAGTGATCAGTTTCACTTGAATACAGTAATCGCTCTACCTAATAATTGATCCCACTATTCAAGCACTTGATCACTCCAGCGCAGAAACCTCTTCATTCTCATTTCTCTGACAACGTAACGAATCAATCTCCGATCAACTTTAGGATGAAAACCACTACCACAACGCACGACCACTTGATCACCATGGTACATTTCTTATCTTTCTTATGATGGTTTAATATGAGGCTGCAGAGGCGGACATCTGGTCTAGAGAGGGGAAAATTGGGAAAATTTTGGGGGGTTTAAAGTTTCTCAGAACAACTATTTGATGATGATGATGATGAAAGATTTAATAATCTTCCCCCTCCCTTTTTTCAGTAATCTTTTTGTTTCATCCATCTCCTTTCTTAAAAGAATCTTCCACCTACCCCTTAATGTAATCTATCCTCCTACCTTTTTTCAATTAATCTATCCCCCTACCTTTTTTTTAATGTAATCTATCCCCCTACCTTTTTTCAATTAATCTATCCCCTTTTCTTCAATGTAATCATCCACCCACCTTTTTTCTGTAATCATCCACCTACCTTTTTTCAAGTAATCTATCCCCCTACCTTTTTTCAATGTAATCTATCCACCTACCTTTCTTCAATGTAATCTATCCACCTACCTTTTTCATTAATCATCCCCCTACCTTTCTTCAATGTAACATCCTCCACCTTTTTTCAAATTTAAACTATCCACCTACCTTTTTTCAATGTAATCTATCCTCCTCCTTTTTTCAATGTAATCTATCCACCTACCTTTCCAATGTAATCTATCCATACCTTTCTTTAATGTAATCTCACCCACCTTTTTTCAATGTAATCTATCCACCTACCTTTTTTCAATGAATTTTCCACCTACCTTTTTTCAAATTTTCACATCTACCTTTTTTCAATTAATCTATCCACCTACCTTTTTTCAATGTAATCTATCCTCCTACCTTTTTTCAATGTAATCTATCCATACCTTTCAATGAATCTATCCACCTACCTTTTTTCTTAATCTATCCACCACCTTTTTTCAATGTAATCTATCCATACCTTTCTTTAATGTATTACCTACCTTCTTCAATGTAATTTCTATCTACTTTCTTCAATGGTAATCTATCCACTACCTTCTTCAATGTAAAATCTATCCACGTACATTTCTTCAATGAATCTATCCACCTACCTTTCTTCAATGTAATCTATCCACTACCTTTCTTCAATGTAATCTATCCTACCTACCTTTCTTAAATGTAATCTATCTATCTACCTTTCTTAAATGTAATCTATCCACCTACCTTTCTTCAATGTAATCTATCCACCTACCTTTTTTCAATGTAATCTATCCACCTACCTTTCTTCAATGTAATCTATCCACCTACCTTCTTAAAGTAATCTATCCTACCTTTTCAATGTAATCTATCTTCTACCTTTTTTAAATGTAATCTATCTATCTACCTTCAAATGTAATCTATCCACCTACCTTTCTTCAATGTAATCTATCCACCTACCTTTCTTCAATGTAATCTATCCTCCTACCTTTCTTCAATGTAATCTATCCACCTACCTTTCTTCAATGTAATCTATCCTCCTACCTTTCTTCAATGTAATCTATCCACCTACCTTTCTTCAATGTAATCTATCCACCTACCTTTCTTCAATGTAATCTATCCACCTACCTTTCTTCAATGTAATCTATCCACCTACCTTTCTTAAATGTAATCTATCATCTACCTTTCTTAAATGTAATCTCCCATTTTAAAGTAATCTATCCACCTACCTTTTTCAATATAATTATTGTATGTTGTCTATCCACTACCTTTCCAATATAATTATATTGAAAGTTTGATGTTAAACCACAACTGTTCCAACTATAGATTGATATATCTGAGAATGTTTGATGTTAAACCACAACTGTTTCAACTATAGATTGATATATCTAAGAATGTTTGATGCTTCAAACATGTCTTCTAACAGATACAATTTCTAGCCAATGTTGAACGTTGTTCAATGTGGCCACTTAAAACCACTTCTCTGCTCTTTTGAGACCTTCTTTGACATTTTTGTTATTACGTGCCTCAGGCTGCTGGGTCGAGTGTGATTGGGTTTGATTCTAGGATAGCTCTAAGAAATGCTCTTGCTTCAAGAGATTTTGCGACTAGTTACTGAGCTCATGCATACAAGATCAAACACGGAACAGGAGAGGGTGGGTAATTGATTTCAGTATAAACACAGATAAAAAAAGAAAAAATAAAGTTTCAGTAAAATATTATGATCAAACACTGAAAACAACAAATAAACAGAGAAAAACAATATATTAAAAGGAGAATATTTTTTAAATAAATAGTAGAAAAAAGAAAGACATATCACACAAACAG